>CACVCL010020422.1:0-84126 GCA_902729485.2 Mus minutoides | reverse complement strand
CCATCTCCCCAGCTCCTATGAGTTACTTTTAATCCCTTAATAAATGTCCTTGTCAATGAAAAAAGTGGGTAGCTCATTCCTAATAACTGCTGATTTCAACACATTGCCTTGAGTCAGTTCCTTAGCATTTGTCTCTTCCCATTTTCTGGTTTTACAAGTGCTGTCCTGTGATCACCCTTTCTGGTGTTTGCTTTTGTTCTCCATTCATCCACTATTAGGAAGTCCTTTAATTATGCATATGTCTTGATTTATAACTCTTCAATACATGGTTTAATACAAGATACTTCTTCTGGCTGCTAAACTAGAATAAATTTTAACTATGTTTTCCATCTATGTTATACTTAGAGGTCTTTTCTCGGGCACAACAAGGATCAACACATAAAGACCCACAGGCCAATTCTACTCATTTCTTCTGCTTTATGTGAACATAACCCATGCCCATTCCTTTACATAGGGTGGAGGCTGGCCCTGCACTGCTGAACAGCTGGAACAGAGCCCACACAGGCCACAAAGCAGGAAAGGCTATCAATCCAAGGAAGCCTGCTCCCCTCTACAACAGGAAATAGTCATCCCCAGGACACTTCTGTCTCTACAAAAAGCAGGTTAAAACACCAGTAATTTTTATTTTCACTCAAGATCTATAGTCATATTGGCTTCTAAAAAAGCAAACCAAAGATGCATACCAATCGAAAAAACACAGCATTTCTTTTAAATTCTACAATTTGAGTCTATGTGACTTAATGTCATATCTGTTCTGGCTAGTTTATAATTTGGGGAGATAACTGAATGAATTCATTAGGGATTCTCCTTAAACAGCAGTGTGTCCTTCAGCCTGATTAGTAATTTAGGCTATGATTTTTTAAAAAAAAATTTGAGATGTGAAGCAAGAATATAGAATGAGGCAACTGGAGAGATAAGTGAGCGGTAGGCTTCTGGTGTCTCTGTATCCATCAGCGCCTGCCTGGGATGCTTGCCTCTAATGCTAGCAGAATCCTTCTTGGTCCCCACATGCTAAGGTAGCTGCAATTCCTATAGTACTGAGAGACTCACGGTAGGACCTCCATTCATTTAAAATCAGTACAATGCTATCAGTACAAATTCTATCGTTTTATATTGCTCTGACTACAAAATTTATTTATGGTAGAGTTGAAGAATGGGTGCTAGTGCAATTAACAACAACAAAAAAGATCATGTGACCTTACCTCGCCATACTCCCATATAATAAACTGCCATGCACACATGGTTAGTAGATTCTTTCACTTATCTAAACAAGGTGAGAAGCCTCAGTGCAGCCATACATAATTATTAAATTTCTAAAATATTTCATTATTTTCTACTGGACCTGTCGGGTTGTACCAGACTTCTATTACAGGGAACAGTCTCATGTCTCATGTCAGTGTTGAAATTTTTTTGCCTGTCCTCCTTGCTAAGTGCAATACAAACTATAAAGAACATCCTAAATATTGTACAATAGCCAGGCACAGGCTTCCCGTTTAATTCTCCCCTAAAAAGACAAAGAATGGAGAAATGAGTTTTGTTTGTTCAAAAATAATAGTGACAATAATCATTTTTCAGTCATCTATAGAATGCCTATCGGAAGAGTTCTAGAGACTTCCTTGGTGACCTGGCGACCTCTCTCAGGTGACACGCTGCAGCAGGCTACAGTTACCCTTCTGTCAACTCTGCTTTAATGAAACTCATACATTACGTTTGGTGATGGTGCTGTTGTATGAGAACAGTGAAGAGGAGGAACAGATAAAGAAATGCTTTTCCTATCAAAGCCTTGGAAACAAAGTGAATACTTCTGTAATGGCCCTAATGCGGTATACAATGTTCTACAAATTCTATGCTCAATCTTATTATGTCTGGCCCACTGTACCTCCCGGACCTGCTTTTAGACTTGTGAGTTGGTAAGTTAAGAAGGGAAGAGGTAGGGACCACTAAGTTGAAAGGGGGGGTTCACAGTCAGACCAAAGACACAAAGGAGACAAAGGAGATGAGAAATAATGCAGGGTCGCTTGGGGTCAGCATCCTTGCTTCTATACCCTCTGTTTGGCCAACCAGTCAGAGAGAAGTTTCATGTTTTCAAGTACAGCTGTTAGGATTAAGTGCTAAGGGCTAGGGTCAGAGTTCCTGTGAGAAGACTAGTGTAACCATAAGGACACAGGTTGGTAACATGAGGCCAGGGTACAGGAAGAATGAAACATCTAAATTGCCAACAGAGACTCTTAAGAGCTATTCTAGACCTAGAGGCTAGATTTAAAACCATGGCAAACGTTTTCTGGATTCTGAAGACCCTAGAAACAAAGGGCATCCTGAGGCAGCTGCTTTAAAACATCGAGGACACTCTTTCAGCCCAGAAAAATTTGGCTATCCTTCTGACCCTAGTCTGCCAGGTCCTTCCCTCTGTCCTCAGGGCCAGACTGTTCCAGTCTGAATTTCTTCAGGTGAAATACCTTGTCTGTTTGGGGTTCCAAGTTACTCAGTGGTGGAGGGGACCCTATTCCCAAACCAACTTCTCAAGCTATCATCAGCTAGTTCCAGTTGAGGGACTGTGGTACTATCTGACTTACGCTTCCCAGTAACCACACAAGCTGTACCAAGTGAGAAAAGAAAACTCGCACTAAAAGTCTCATCACAATTACTGTCCAGCCAACATCTGGCTGCTGCCTACATGCCAGGCTATTTCAAGCACTTCACATTTATTAATTCATGCAATCCTCATACAACCTTAAGAACAAAGGCACTGTGCCCACTATAGCTAGAAAAAAATGAGGTTGAACAATTTTCCTTGGTAATATGTTGGACTGCAGGATGACATGACCAGGATTCAGAGCAGAGTAGTTAACTTGAGGACATCATCCACCTAACCACATCACTAGACCACATCTCTCTTAAGTTGCCTTGCCTGTAAGGTCAGGGTGGGCAAGGTATTAAAACTAGCTTTCATGGTCAACTTTAAGAAACCACAGTGGCATGAATTTTTAACTCCAGTTAAGCATCCACACTATCCAATGTTCTTGACTTGAAAATTAAAATGCAAGAGACAATGCTCAGAGCTTCCCCGTACCCCTATGAAGCAAGTAATAATCTGAACTCTTTCAACTGCTACGCAGCTTACACTACAAAAATCTAACTTGGATTTCCTCAAAATCAAAAACACCTGCATATATTCAAAGAAGCACTCTCCTGATGGTGTTACATTCCCCTCTGAGAGCTTCATTTAGACACCTTCCAGAGATTTCCTTCATGGACACAGAAAACCTTAAACTGTCTCTATTTGATTGCGCTTGCCCAGGGCATTAAGTCCAATCCACCACGTCTCACCTCAGTAACTCCACACAGACCAGACGATTCCTGCAGTCAGCTTCCCCGAAGGGGTTTGTTAAGTTTCACATGCATTTAGTCCTGCAGCTGCCCTGCTCAAGTTGATAAACTTGTAGCTAAATTCTTTCTGCAGCAATGTGCTGCTAGGCTTATGTTTTTTTGTTTGTTTTTTTTTTTTTTAATCACCAGGAGAATTAATACTGCAAAAGAAGCTGTTACTATGTGTTAGTGTTATCCATTAGTTTTTAGCATAATTGAGCTTACATTGCAATTTCTCAGTAACTGATAAAGTATATTTTGTGGATGTGGTTAAAAGGTGACAAGAATTAAAAAGGGCTAATACTTAAATGTATTTTATAGCAAGAAAAGGAAGGGATTTTGATACATTACAGAGAGCAACAAAATGAAGCAAAAATTATGGATGGGATTTCATTTTTATTAAAATTCTGAAGTTACTATGACACATCTAGACAGAGCTCTTTTAAAAGGAGCCACTACTCCTCTCCTCCCCCAACCCCTCTCCTCTCATGCTGTTCCTTACACAGAGAGTTTGAATGATTTGACAAGGTCACTAACACCAATGACAATGGTCAGGGCTAGATCATTGGTCTCCTAATTGTAATCAGCGCTCTGTGAAACATGGTCCAGCCAATAGCAATAAAACATCTGCATCCACAAGTACTGCTGACATCTGAAACCCAGTGCATATTACATCAACACACTGTAGCCATTCAAGCCACCACTCAGTGTCACCAACAATATCACACAATACCAACTGTTATCAGAATTGGTGGGAGTTACTGCCTCCCCCTCCCTGAAGTCTGTTTGTAACATAGGTTCTGTTTATTTTTTTAATAGAATGTCTGCTATATAGTCTTTAACAATATCGCACATATGGGATGTATCCTGACCATATACACCCAAAACTCCCCAGTCCTACTCCCCAAAACCTTTGCCCTTCATTTCCTCTCTATTTGCTATTGTTTTCTTTTTCTTCATAGTCCATGGGGTCCTGTCAAGATACAAACAGTCTTGTTGGCTTAATCTTGTGGGGATCTTGTGCAGGTAACCAGAGCTGTGGGTTCAGGACACATTGTGCCGGGAAGACATTATTTCCAGGCATATCTCCTATTCTCTGGCTCTTACATTCTTCCTGTGCTCTCTTCTGTGTGAGTGAGTCCCAAGCTTTGTGGGGAGGGGGAGAATGCAGATGTTCTAGCTATCATTTACTTTAATACCCTGCTTCTCTCCACTAGAAAGCCTTTCTGAAACCTTCTCTTGCTTCAGACTTGTACCCTCCCCAATTCTGCAAGGCACACAGCCACTGACTGGTCCTGTACAAGCATGCCTGTTGCCTTCACTCAGTCCCGAACAACTTGTATGTGTCTATTTACAGCCTGTCAGGAGCCTACACAAAACCCAAACATTCTTCCCTGGGTAATTTTTGATTCCTCTTCTTAGAGGTCGTCAATGGCTCCCAACTGCCTCTTGAATCAAATGAAAGCATCTATCCCAATGATTATCTTCACTCCTAAGTACCTTCATCTTTACTCAATGTCTTTTTTTTTTTTCAGCAAGTATTTGCTGAGTAATCATGTGCCTAGTTACATGCTCTACCCTGCGGGAAGTTATAAGATATATGTCACACTCCCTGCCCTTACCAATCTTAACAATCAATGTGAAAAGACAAAACATGCACACAGCAAACATTTTTATAGCAAGAAAGGCTGCACATGACTATGTACCAGGGAGTCTACGAAACATGCATCAATATTTATCAGAGGCTGCAGTGCTTGTATAAGCCAAGGAAGCTCTAGAAAGGCTGGGAAAACCTAAGCTCTAGAAGTGTGTATGTCTAGGGTAGGAATTGGCTTGCTCTGTGCTCAGAGACAGAAGCAAGAAGTCTTCCTGGCCTAGAGCCTTCTTGGGGCTACTAATTAGAACTGAGACTGGGAAGGAGGCAGACATAGAATAGTAATGATTCTTTAATAGTACACTATGGTACTTGAAACTGCTCACACAAAGGGGAGGAAAGAGTTACTGAAAACATGGCAAAGACAAAGTGACAGCTTACCATGGAACAATATTCAGCATGGAACTTTAGGTAGGAATTATTATTATAATAAAATCATTATTAAACCAGTGAAATTACCAGGAGATTACTTTGTTAGTGGCCACTGACAAAATCATCTACAGACAGAAGAAGGAATGAAGCACAGGCCAAGAAGATATGCTGAAGGTGCCTGGTAAATACATAAAGAAAGAGAAAATTTGACTAGAGTGTCATGCTATGGTAATAAAGGACAAAGCATCTTATTTTTAAAATGAAGCCAGGAAGGAGTATGTATGGAGACTGGTGATGACAGGGCAGACTGTAGAGAGGAGCCTAAAGTGCAGGTGGAAAATGAGGATATAGTCTACATTTGTAAGACCCTAGCGAAAATGCAAACAAAGGGGTACTCTGTGATTTTCAGAGCCATGCTCCTTCCTACACAGCACCTACCTCGACTTTCCCCCAGCCCTTGGTTGGTGTTGCAGCCAAGAGGCTAAGTTCTCCAGTTGGTATGCTATAGGTAGGACTGCTTCCATATGACGATTGCCTGTATCTCCCATGGACAAGAAATTCAAGATGACCCTCAGAAATACAGTGAGTTGGGTTGAAAGCTTGCCTGGGCTACATGAGACCCGTTCTTAATATAAAGAGAAAAAAGAAAGAAGGAAGGGAGGGAGGGAAGGAAGGAGGGAGGGAGGGAGGAAAAGGAAGGAAGGAAGGAAGGAAGGAAGGAAGGAAGGAAGGAAGGAAGGAAGGAAGGAAGGAGAGGGAGGGAGGGAAGGGAGGGAAGAAGGAAGGGAGAGAGAGAGAGAGAAAGAAAGAGGGAGGGAAGGAGAGAAGGAGGAACAGAGAGAAGGAGGGAAATAAAGATAGAGGGAGGAACTTAGAACCTCTAAGAAGATTCCTATCATCCAAACCATCTGGATTGAACTTGGATGTTTGAATAACTACACTAAGTATGAGGATCTGGCAGAGAGAGGTCTGGGAATGTGATGCAAAAAGCACACAGCCCTGACATCATTAAGTCACTGATACCCAGAACTGCTTGGTCAGAAATTAGCCTATTTTAATATGGTTGGTTTCCAAGAGAACTCTACAGCTCGCAGAATCTCAGCTACTGCATTAAACCTTGCATCCCTGTACTTCCCAATGCCTGGCCCCTTTGCCTTTGTTTGGTGGGTTTGTTTTGTTTTTCCGTTCAGTCTGCTTCCCACTAAGCTGACCCTCGTTCTTCCTGGCTTTGTGCTTCTACTTCAAATTCGCACAGGTAGCAGCTCCTGCCTCTCTGCAGCTGGCAACACCCACCGCATCCATTTTCCTGTCCCCACAGCATTCGTGCAAATATCTCCATCCATCTGTAACTGGTTATGACTATGTTTTTATGTTTATTTCATCTGTTATCACGTATCTCCGTTTATATTTGTTCCATTAGATTATAACCTCAATATGAACAAAGATTGTGCTTCCTATTTCCTTTGTAATTTCCTACATGCCTCATAGACTGCCATACGCTGTCAGTGGCTCATAAACGCAACTAATTGAAGTTCAAACTTCTACCCAGATCCTTGCACTAGATGTGAAGCCACTCAGAGTCTGTGTCTCAAACAAAACGCTCACACAGTCTTGCGTGGCGCTCTCCTTTATCGAGCAACATCAGGGAATGAGCTGGCCCAGAGAGTTAATCTTACAATCAAATATACTGCAGCCAGAAGGAACACAGAGGTAAACAAAAATTGCACATTTAGTGTGCATTTGAGCCTGAAATGTTTCTCCAGTAAATGGTATGTTGGTGATAGTTATTAAAATAGGTTTCAACTAGACGTTCAGCAGCAAATTCAATTAAATCTAGTTTACATTTATCTAACACAACTGGTAAAAAATACTTCACATGTGGTAGGAGAGACATTCTCCAGACATCATTAAATCTGGTTGCTCCCAACACTCGTGAAATTCAACTCTATCCCAAGGCACCCCCCATACCACTTCTACCCCCACCACCAGTGCCAAGAGGGTCTCTCTCCTTTGTGTCGTAGGTCATTTACATATGTCAGTCACAGCATCTATCATATGAGATAGTAACCATGAGCTTCTCTGTCTGCTTCCCTCGTCCTCCTGCGGACACCTTGGGAACAGCACTGAGCCCCACTCACTCTTCTGCAAACCTCAGACGCTGCATTACATCATTCTGAATGCTGTTTCATCACTGGCCCCCAAAAATCCCATCTAAAGAAGCTTCAAGTACAGAGAAGAGGAAGAAGAAGGGGGGGAGTGGAGGAGAAGGAGGAAGAGCTCAGAAAATGTAATGTTATTAATGAACAGAGTGGCACACACAAATAATTTTTAAATGTGTATATGTGGTGTGCAGAGGCCTAAGTATCCACCTGTGTCTGCACTGGTATACGTCCATGTGCATGTATGTGTTCATGTGCACGTGAATCTAGAGGCCAATGTTAAGTGCATCCCTTGGTTGCACTCCACCCTGCTTTGTGAGATGGGGTAACTCAGACCTAGAGTCTTCAATTTGGGCTTGTCAGCAAACCACAGGGATCACCTGTCTCTGCCTCCTAGTGTCAGGATCACAGGTATGTGCCATGATGCCTGGCATTTTACACGGGTGCTGGGATTACACGCTTAGGGCCCCATTCTTGCACAGTCAGCACTTGACTGACCAAGTCATCTCTGGACCCTCCCAAATATGGAATTTTGGGGGAACTTTTACCAAAGATAGAAAGACTTGCATTATTCTTCCTGAAAATATCAAAGGAGAAATATTAGAAAGTTAAAACATTGTATCCTCTTCCCTACAACCCCCTGACTATGATCCTGGCCTTTTTCTTTTGTTCTGTGTTTTCTTCCTCGCCTGTACTTCACCTTACTTTCAGAGATGGGGTTATCTCCCTGCAGTTTAACCAGGGATGTTTGAGTAACCACAGATATGCAATTCTCCAGTAGACTCTGGTAAGCTCACCAGGGGGCTCCCATCTGAGGAAAATGACTTCCCCCTCACCCCCTCAAGCCCATTACTTGCTAATACCTTATCAAGGATGGGTACAGTTCCCTAAACCCCTTCCCCATCTGTGACTAGCTATTGACTGAGTCTGTGTAGGCCCAGGGCAGGCAACCACAGCTGCTGTGGGTTCTTGATTGCATTGGGGAAGCCAGGCCCAGACAACAGTATTGCACAGCTGTTCTTCCCTTCTTCCAGATGCTACATTCTGTCCAGTCCCCTTCCACAATGCTGCCAGCCTTAGAGGGCATGGGATCATGGGATCAAGGCACCCTTCCTTATCCTTAGTACCTTGAGCAATCAGAGGTTGGAGGAAGGTGAGATAGAGTGTGGTGTAAGAGTAATCAGGATACATTTTGATACATATATACATGTAGAAAATTGTCCAAGAAGAAATTTATTTTGTATAAATAAGTACTTGGTACTTGGTAAAATACAAACAGAAATCATCTCTCCCCATTATCCAACCACAATCTTGCCTTTACTTGTACATGAAATGGGTACAATGTGGCTCTTCTTTTTTTTTTTTAACAAGAATTTTTCTACCAAATCCAAATAGAAATACTCAGAAAACATCCATTTTGATAGCTCACACATAAAAAGAACTCTATTGAAATTATAATAAATTGAAAAGTCCTTATACCTCTCCCAAAATGCAAATGTATACTGGCTAATTATTTACAAACCCAGCTATGTGACATTAAAAAAAAAAAAAAACCACCTAACACTGGTTGTAACTCCAATCTAATTCCACACAGCACTCATACTGAAAATCTGAAAATCAAGATATGGCCAGGTGCAACTGGAATTTTTTTTTTTTAACCACAATCAATTTATAACTGAAGAAGTAAAAATTACTGCTTAAGAGAGAAAATTATTATTTAAAAGCTAAGTGCAGTCATTCACCACATGCATTACAAGGTGTGGGGCACGCAGAATTCAGACATGAATTAGATATGATCCACTCTCTGAGCACCAGCTGTGATGGGCAGGAGAGAAAGGCACTAGGATGGTTGCTCCCCTTGGGATGGCAGGGGCTTCATTCCAGGGGCGGTGACACTCAGGGTCTTTCTCAGAGTGTGGCTGGACTTACCAAGACAGACAGACAGAGCAGCCTGAGGCAAAGCTGGGTGCAGTAAAAGACATAAATTATCTCACAGGAGCAGCAATTCCCCTAGGTAGAGAAGGCAAGCGATAAAGAAGAGCAGCCACAGCCAGAAGGTGGGAGCGAGGAGGAGGGCTTAACCAGCCTGCACAGGACTTCCTGAGAAGCTGGAGACCTGGAGCTCCATCCGTACACAAGGGGGAGCCAGCGAAAGGTTGCTTGGCTTGTGTAACTACATCAAACTCCACAAAACAGAAATCTTCCCTTCTAAAGTGAACAGAGCAGTGTGCAGCACCACTAACTGGGGAATGAACCTGGAACCAAAATCTTGTCATCCTCCAACCGGAAACCCTGTCCTCATGGAAACAACTGCATGGTCACCTAGCAACCAGCAACCCGAGTTATAAAGTTCTGGGGTGTGTGTGTGTGTGTGTGTGTGTGTGTGAATCCTGAACATTTCATAGAAATAGAGAGATACAACCACTGTGTTTGCTTTCCTAACTTAACAATGGTGTTTGTATCAGTACTGATTTTTAATGACTAAATAATATTCTATTGTATGCAGATAACACACTTTCTTTATTCATCTGGTGGTGGGATTTGTGCTTTTTTATTAACATCTGTCTATTGTAAATAGTTCTGCTTTGTACACATATGTATTTGTCTAAGTCTAAACTTTTTACCTACCAGTGAAAGTTCTGGATAATATGCAAATTCATTTGTTTGTTTGTTTTATAAACCACTAAATAGCCTGCTACACTGAAGAAACCCTTTTGCATTCTCTGTAGTGTGTATTCCTAAGCAGGTGGTGACAGAAAAGAATGAGGCGGTTAAGTGGCCACTCAAGATGTCTAGATGAACGATAGCCACACTGAGCCAGGACCAAGCAGTGGGACACAGGGACATGCAGAATGAAGAGCACATGGAGACAGGAACTGCAGGAAAAGAAGAGTGAGAAATGGCCTGAGGCTTCCAGCCATACTAACTGAGTAGGTGGTTCAATCATTCAGGAAGTTATAGCACAAGACAAGAAGTTACAAAGGCCGATTTGGAAAAACAGCATCTCTTAAAGATGATCAATGGGCCATGTGGAGTCTCGGGAATGTGATGAGGAGGGGTTCCAGGTTTAGCAGGGATTAAGACAGGGAGGGAGGCTGAAGACATGCAGTACAGAGCAGCTGAGTAGGACTTAGAACAAGAGAACGGGCCCAGGACGGCAGTTGAGAGAAACTCGCAAGCAGTGCCAAGGTGATCAGAGAATGAGAGGGTTTGCAGGAAAGCTGTGGCTGAGTTTATAAGAACCAAAAACAAGATGGATGGGTTATTTATTGGAACCTCCTCTAGACAGGCTGGGTGCTAAGTCATGTTTAGCGTCTCCATGAGCAAAGCACTCAACAGAACTCCTCTCGTTTAGACTGCCACGCTCTGAAGCCTCCCTATGAATGCCATGTTTACAAGTATCATCAGCTCTTCCCTAGGGGAGCTGTGCACGGCATTCTTTCTCATTTCTGGTGATATTCTGAGACTTAGGCAAGTCAACTTGCTGAACGCTCCCTGCTAGTGCCGGCAGTAGGGCTTGGGGCGGCTCCTCTGCTGGCCTAGCCCGGTTTCCTTCTGAAACTGCCTTCCTTGCTTCTGTCTTCTTTAAGGCATTTCCTGGGGGCTGCTTCTGGTAAACACAGGATTCCAATTTAAGGAACACAATGTACTTAGATATTTAAAGTATAACTATGAGCAGGACTATTCCATTTTTTTTTTAATACTCAAGGTTCCAATACTAAATTGTCTTGTGGATTTCACTTACAATTGGATTTTATAAAAAACGTTTTATCCATTTACATTAATATCTTAATGAAGAAATATATTTTGTTCTCTAATCGTTAGTTTACAAGGGTTTAGTATATTTATTTGGTTATGGGTCTGTTTGGTTTTTTTTTTTTTTTTTTTTTTTTTTTTTTTTTTTTTTTTTTTTTTTTTTTTTTTTTTTTTTTTTGTCTTTTGCTGAAAGATACATGTGAGCAGTATTAGCCTCTCTTAATTTTTGTTAACATGGTATTAATTTAATAGGCGGGAATTCAGTTGGCAAGTGTCTGTTCTGGTAGATAGACTAACAAGGTACCATGGAACGCCAGGAGCATTTGCTTTTCTTCCTCAGCAGTATACATTAAAATCCAACATAAGCACGTGTGTGAACAGTATTCACAGGACTTGTGATACATTGTTTCACACAGATTGACACATCACTTCCTCTCCTTTCCCCCCCCCCCCAATCCGCACCTGCTTCCTATTCCTCCAGCGATCACCAGACTGACTCCTATCACCTTTGAACTCACAAAATCCCGAGGAGGGTTTCTCTGCAAATTTGCTGCTGCTTTTTTCCCCGGGGCAGAAGGCAATTAATTCAACTTTTAAAAATCCTCCTCTTCAAATTCCTCCTGGACTCTGATAAGCTAAAATCCTGTTTATGTAAACAAAAGTGCTTAATTAATCAGAGCATGTGATAATGCCAACAGGAACTGGAAAGATTTCCTGCTACCATTTTAGACGTCACAATCGGACGGTGTGTGATTGGGCATCCCTGAAGATGCCAGGTTCTTCCAAAAGGCAGTGGTGTTAACTCTTCTAAGGCTTTTATTTCACTTCAAACTATCTCGCTGTAAATTACAAATGAAGCGCTGTACAAATTCATTAGAGAATGGTTCATTTACGGTGGGAAACGAAAGCACAATTGGCAAAGCCCAGACCTTCTACCCTTCACATTGGAAAAGAAGCTTAACTTGGGCAGACACAAAATACAAAGTGGTGGTAAAAAGGCTCTTCCATCATATTTGACACTGGTGTGGAATGGAGTGGTCGGCTCTGGTACAAAAGCTTCTCGCTGTATGCAGTTGGCTATCATTTCTCTAGAGTTCTCTCCAGTTTAGGTCTTCCCACCCACAGAGCAGGGATTTTACAGTATTTGGCTACAATCCCTCATAGAACGACTTACTTCCTCAGATCTCCTGCCCCTGCTTTCAGCAGTCTCCTTGAAAGTGTTCTTTTCATTTCCTTCTTAGAATCTGTTCTTGCTTACTCTCGAACCTCTAGGACTTGTCAGTCATGACTAACCTACATTCACTTTTCTTGTCTTTCACGTGAGCTCCAGTTCTGTTAGGGCCTATGGGGTATTTCTACCTTACTAGGGAGACTCCAGTATAAATGCAACATGCCTCAAAGAATTTTAATTCGCCCTAACAAACACACAGCCTGACCTCTGTATTTGATCAGCATCACCATCCCTCCGGTTACATAAAGCTTTGGACTCTTGTTTCATCCTGAACGTAACCATAGTTCCATGTGTTGTCTTCTAAGTTGTGTGTGTATATATATATATATATATATATATATATATATATATATATATATATATATATATACCATTTATTTATCTGCATCTGAAGTTTTAAGTCTATGTGGCTCAGCAAACATGGATGCCCTACCTCTTAGGCTCCCTACTTTCTCCCATACAGTACTGATAAAGCAAGTGTTACTATAACAATATCTCTACCACAAGCTTTATGTCAGGCAGAGAGCCAGCCATTGCCAATTATCTCCATGACTTCAGCTCTAGACACTGGCAGTACCTGGGAACTAAACAGTGCCATCGGGAGATTGAATTTGCTTTGACATTTCTACCATGACAATAGCATATCAGAGCTGAAATAGGTATCTGATAGAAAAGGAATGGTTTCTAAACTATTAAGATTTAAGTATTACTTGATAACACAAAAAAGTATATGGCACAGAGATCCCTTATCTATAAGAATGATTCCAAACATGAAAACAACAAAGATAAAGACTGCACTGCCCCTCTATGCATGACTTGGGGAGGATCAGCCATAAGTTGCAACCTCTGAGGTCCCCGCTCTTGGTGTAGAGTCCACATGTAGCTGGGAAGACCAGGCTACCGACAGTTATGCAGCTACCCTATTCTGACTTCACATTCACCAGGCACCTTCAGAGTGCAATCCCAAATCTCCATGTTGGGAATGGCTAAGACAAGGGTTCCATCTGTGTGTCTGGACTTCTCACTGTAAACAAACAATATGGCATTCTGATCTTCCCAGCCTCATGAAAGTGGCTCAGGCAAGTCTATTCAAGAGAGTCAGATCTGCGCTGGGAGTTCACTAAGCTACTTAGATAGACTCATATTACTAAGGCAAGGAGCACCTTCCTGTGATCCCCAGAGAGTATTTATAACAAACCCTGAACAGTATTTTATAATGCTAAATGTATGGAATAGCATTTACAGCCCAGATTGTTTTGAGTGAGCTGAATGCCATAAATGAAGAAGTGATAAGTAACTATCCACTGATCAAAGAAACGTGTGTTATCCTTATTATCTGAGGAGCTGGAGAGAAGAATTCTACCTCCATTGGCTCCCCACCACCATCACAGGGATATAACAAGGGTTTAAGGGCCAGTACCTCATCTAAATGCTTTGTATTTTAATCCCAGGGATTAATCCTCCAGTGAGTGTTGAAAAATTATCTCCCTAGCTTTAACTCTTTCCCTCCTAGAACAGATTCTCGCACTGGTAGCCTTGCAGTGTTACAAAGACATTCCAGCAGCAAGAAGCAGCAAGGGTAGTGAGGAAAGATGCCACTCCTGCTAATCAATTCTAATAGTCCAGCGGAGCCACATTAACTTATTTGGAAAATTTTAAGCAACAAAATGAATTACTTCTGCTACTTCTAAATAATTAGAATGCTTCCTATTGTGCCTTATGGTTTTTAAAATAATTACAGCAAGTCAATAATAGTCATTTAAAATGTAATGAATTGATGGCTAATCTACGCATCCATTCAATCATTCAGCAAGCATTTGCTTATCACATACATTCAATTATATTCATGCTCTGGATTAGTCTGCAAATATTTGGGTTTCTGCCATTTTGGGTTTCTAATGGGAGGCTTCAGTCTCTAAATATCCAAAGTGAGACTCATCATATCTTCTGGCATAAATCTGTCCTTTCCTTGCCCTCCCCATGCCAGGGAACAGGAGCACAATATACAGAGTCAGACTCCGTCTCATGGCCCCCGTCTGCTCCTCTGCCCTTCACCCTTCACGTCCGGTGATTAATTGATGTAGCTTTGCTTCCTGTTACCTGCCAAGCCTGTCTCCTTGCTTACTGTTCTGGACAGGGCACACTTCCTTCCCAGAGAGCTGCAGTGGCCCTGCACTGATGTCTCCTGTCTCTGACCACCCTTCCTTCCTGTCTCTTCTGTATTAGGAATGGAGTTATCTTGTTAAAGTCTTTATCCAGCTCTCTCACCACACATAGGCTCGCGCGCACACACACACACACTGATCCTTCTAGTTCTTTTAGTTCAATTCAATTCATGAACACAATGATAAAAAGTATAAAACAAAGACCCAAATCCACTCTGTGAAATGCAAGATTTAAAGACTTCACACCATACAGCTTTCCAGCCTCTCCTCCTGGGATCTGACCACCTATATCCAGTCACAACAGCCTCTGTAGATTTCTCTATAGCTTTCCCCCCTGGGCCTTTCTTCACTTTACTGATCCAGAGACTTCCCCCACTTCAAGAGTCAAAGGGTGCCCTAGCCCCTGACATCTGCTCCTGACTTCTAGGCTCACACAGTACCTCTAGCTCCCCATGACCAGGCCAGTGTATCACATTAGCAGCCACTGTTACTCCGCAGATTTGTCTGTCTTCACTTGGCCCTCCCACATTTAGGCAGGGAGTTCCCAGATGTTCAGCGTCCCATCTGGTTACCTGCAATCCCTAGCCACCAGCTCAGTGAGTGTTATACAGCAGGTGCTCAATCAATACATGCAAATGACTACATGATAGGGAACCAGGGGATCACTAACTACAGGAAGATATAAATTGAAAGGCCTTCCTAGGGAGTACAAACGTGGATTTTGATAGATTAGTACGCAGAGAACTTTTACGTAACAGGAGTTCAGTAACGGCACAGTCAACAGAAGAGTGCACGTCCACTCCATGTTGTTGCCACCATGCTTCCCTACTGGTTGGTGGCATCTCAAGATGATGACACACCACTGTCTGCAACCTCCAGAGTCCTCGCAAGAAAAGCATCACACAAATACAGATTTCACCAGTCTCCTCAGACAGTTAACAGGCCAGCTGAAAGTCTGGATCCTCACCACGCCTGCGGGTTGCTACAGCCCCTCTGTTAGTATATTACAATCCTCATTTCAAAGAGTCTATTTCTAAACCATTATTAGAATGAATTAGAGTTCATAATTTAACATTAAAGAAACGTGAGTATTCGTTGAGAACTGGAAAAATCCAGTCTTACAGGTTAAGGAAAAATCATCTTTGGAGTTACATCTCCACCTGGTTATGTGGAATGCGCAACAAGGAAGGCTTCATTCTGATAACCAAAGTACCACGTGCTATGAGAAACTGTACAATGCCCAAATGCTCTCTAATATACTTACGAGGACTGCAAACATTTATAGAGGAAATAACTTGTAGTAAGTAAGACGACTAAGGAGTAGATGTCTGCAAGCTGTAGGTCAGCTGGAAAATGTATCGGGAAACCTCGATAAGGTATCCCCTTTACCCTCTACATCGACAAGTTCCTCCCATTTCGTTCTA
Organism: Mus minutoides; assembly: GCA_902729485.2. Classification (NCBI taxonomy): domain Eukaryota; kingdom Metazoa; phylum Chordata; class Mammalia; order Rodentia; family Muridae; genus Mus; species Mus minutoides. The sequence continues at coordinate 67,999 of CACVCL010020422.1, read as the reverse complement.
ATATCAGAACAGCTATGTCCATGTCCTCAATACAAAAGCATCAGTGGGCAAACCCCCAAGTCTACTGTCCAGTCTACTGTCTTCATGTTACTTCTAAATAGCTCCATGTCCTGAAAGCATATCTATACATCACATGAAGGTTGACTTTCGGCAGCTGTCATCAATTCCAAGCATCCAGGTCTCATTACGTGAGAAAACTCTTCCTTCTCACCAGCTCCCCTCTTCAACTCAGGAGTAGTATCCACTTGAACTGACATAGGACAGAAGTCACCAGCTTGCCTCACCCACGCTCAACCTATGAGGGCCAGCCATTACTATGCTCAACCTATGAGGGCCAGCCATTACCATGCTCAGCCTATGAGGGCCAGCCATCACTCATGCTCAGCCAATGAGGGCTGGCCATCATCCACACTCAGCCTATGAGGGCCAGCCATTACCATGCTCAGCCTATGAGGGCCTGCCCTCACCTACGCTCATCCTATGAGGGCCAGCCATCACCCACGCTCAGCTTATGAGGGCCAGCCATCACCCATGTTCAGCTTATGAGGGCCAGACCACACCCATGCTCGGCCTATGAGAGCCAGACCACACCCATGCTCGGCCTATGAGGGCCAGTCATCACCCACGCTTAGCCTATGAGGGCCGACCATTTTTCTTGCCTTCTTTTTCCTTAGCGTTTAATGTTCTTCCTTCCCATGTGAGAAGAAATCCTTTGATCCATTCAGACTGTTCTTGGTACACACAGCTTTAACAAAATGATTAGTTTCTCTAGTCATACTTTAATAGGATCTAGCAGCACATGGTTCCTATAATAACTCTTACATATATTGGCAATAAATCACCAAATGAAAGACGTCTTACATCTGATTTCTGATTTGAATTGTTTATATATTGACATCTTGATGTATTTTATTGAACTTGTACTTGTTGAAAATTTTTCAAGAATTTCCATTTTCTTCTGCTGATATAGAAGTGGAGATTAATAATAATAACTAACTTTAACTGGATATTCACAGTTAAAAAGTAAAAATAAATATTTTATACATATGCTGAACTATGGTCAACTGTTTATGTGCTATCCAAATATAGGAAATAATAGGGAATGTTCCAAATTAAGTCCTGGTAAGGCCTAACAATAATAAGGAGTAATTAAAGTTATTTTATGTATTCTCACTGAATATGAGTTATATAGGTCCACAAAATTTAACTAAAAAAAAAAAATCAAAGATTTAGTATTCAAATTTACATCTGTTACATCTATAATGTTTTCAAAATTTAAAATTCTATGCTAGTCTACTGTGGTTACAGCCATCAATTTTTATCATATGTCTTATACAGACCACAGTACATTTTTCTGTTTCAGGGGGAGGGTGGTAGGAAGTCTGTAATATTAACGTAAAAAAAATTCTCATTTTGGCATGCTTCTAACAAGTGCGCCTGTAACGGTCTGTCTGAACTCAGCCCCTATGCTCAGGGATCCTCCGGAATTTTTAAATCCACCCTGGAAAATGTAACATTTTGTTAAGCAGCTGATGCTGTACACACGCTGGGCCAGGCCGAGCATTCCTTCCTCCTGATGTAATGGGCCAGCGTTTGTCTCAGAAGACATCTTTTGTAATTTCAACCAAAAGGCAAAAGAAACCAGAGCTGTGAACAGACAGAGGGAGCGAGGAGGAAAGCTACTTAGAACAATTCCCTCAAAAGCATTCTGACACAAACCTGTCTATTTTTAAGTCACTCAACATGCATACTCGAACATAAAGCCTTCCGACTTTTATGAAGTATTGTGTGTATTTTCAGACTGTTGGTTTTTAAAATACTCCCTGCTTTATGGTAATGTGTCACAGGGAAGTTAGCTATAGTTTCATGAAAGACGTTTTCATTCCTGACTGGCATCTTCTCAATAGCTGGGGCCCAGGCACACCGCTCTCTTCCCGGCAAGGCCCTCTGCGCTGAGAACAGTGCGCCATTCATAACTTACTCTCTGCCCCGCGGGGCAGTGCACAGAAAAGCTTCTCTAGCCTAATGGGTTACATCACTAAAAAGTCTTCCACTTGGCCTAGGTAAAAAACATGAATGCATGCTCCATTCATTTCTCCACCTTAAAAAAAAAAATCGAGTAAAATCATATCCACTCTGGAGTGAAAGAGCTGCATTCCCACAGGTCGGCTGGAAAAAAATGTCCGACCCTGTTCTCGATCCTTGGCAGAGCTACCACAAACTTGGTGAGCCCACGACTCAGTAGTGCCCTCAGAATGATTGTTCCAACCTGTGCCCCCACCATATAATACATCAAAATCATTTATGAATCGATTACTGTTAGTATCACCTTTAGATGTAGGTCACACTTTAAAAATATACTGACGTGCAATCATGGAACCAAAACCCTCCCTCTCCACTGACCTCAGCACCATAAACCAGTGCAAACAGACGGCTCCCCGTGGCCCGGCTCCACAGCTTCCTGATGGTCAGAACAAATCAACCCATCCAACGCTTTTCTGAACGTGCCAAATATCTGTGATTCCTTGCAAGGTAGGCACCCAGTAGTCTAGCCAAAATATTTTATATTGAACAGAACACATTTCCCTTTCTCCGTATTAGCATAAGCCCTTTCTCAGCTGAACCAGGGTTAAAGGCTTCATTACTACCTTTTTCCTAAAACATAAGCGTAAGTGTGAACACAAGTTACATTTGTGGGGAGGAAAGCCCGTGGCTCTTATGCTCTCTGCAATATACAAATGTAAGGGAGCGATGTCAAGCCGGAGCCCCCTGCTCGGGTCTCTGAAAGTGAGGTCCCCAAGCTACCGCTACACAGTGGAAATCTGAAAGGGCATGGCATGGCACAGAGTTCAGGATCCCCAGTGAATTCCATGTCCACTCAGGTATCTGTGAGAATGTCCACTCTGAATGACAGTTTAACTCACATCAATCAGGAAGTGGTGCGGACTTTCTGACTGATGCCTCACTCACAGGCATCTGCCCTTGATCATGTCAGTCCCCCTTCTAGTGATCACCAGCCACGCTGTGACAGAACCCCGTAAAGCTCCTCCTAGACCATTCCCATGCATTATGGAGATTCGGCTACTGACCTGCTGACATCCAGGCCGGGACTCTAAGACCTGAGCACCCTTGAGAAACACGTAGGCTGACTGCTTGTCCTCCTGTGAGCCCTTAAGACTGATCTCAGCTTCTGATTTCTTTCCTCTTCCATGGCATGCCCTCTCTTGGGAGTTTAGTCCCATTTCCTTTGTTCAATAAATACAATCCTTTATGGACACATGTAGAAACAAGCAAATAAATGGAAAAAAACAACAACAACAACAACAAAAAAAACTTCCTCAGAAAGCCTCCACTGAAAATTCCAAAAGAAAGTCAAGTCTAAAAGAAGCTAAAAGTCTAAAAGAAATTTTGTTTTCTTAGACAAAACATGTCACTTTGGTATTAGAGAAATGCTGTAGGAAACTCTGGAGGTTATGATTTGCACAGGGACAGCTAACACGGCAGGCAAGGTGGATCCCCCTAAGCAGTCTCCTGGCTGTGGTGCGTGTGTTGTGTGGGTGTCTGTATCCTGCAGGTTAGAAAGAAAAGCCCAACAGATTCTACAGTGCACTGCTGCACCTACTCAAACCTGGCCTAAATTCCACAAACATAAGACAGAGATCTTGGAGAGCTCTGTTGTCAAGTCCACCACTAAGATTTGCCTTCCACTGCCGCTTTCCTCATACGTGTCTTTAGGTGACAATGAGCAGACCTTGCTAAGAGGGGATATTCAGACATGCCAGGCCATATGGCCCCCATAAATTCCTAGCGATAATCATTATCATAATTTAAAGAACCCCCATTAAAAGGAAATCGACATAAATTGGTCCTCAAATTATTTACATCCTTCTGTACACTATACTCTGGGCTTGAGAGGCCTGCAAGGTTGACATCCAATCAGAGAAATCCCTCGATGCAGCCATTTTTAGGAATCAGATCCTGAGCTTCAGAACTTCTGAATGACTAAGCCAGAGCTATAGTCTCAGAGGTCATCCTTCCACAAAGTCTTTTAGGAGACAGTGGGGGGAAAAAAAGAAATCACAGAATATTCACATGACTGAGGATAATTAATGTCAACTATTTCCACCCTATGAAAGAAAATGGGTCTTCTGTTAAGAATGAACAATAGGGACATTATTTTGGTTCCATTGTGTTTTTTGAAGAAGTTCCCATCTCAAATATGCATGTGCAAATGCAACCGTCTTTCAGCTATCTCAGGGCTCCTCAATTCACTGATAATGTTGCTACAGAAAATTTTGTGAATGCGACAAGACCTAAGCTGCTTTCGATCTCATTGTCCTTCAAAACATGATGCAAGAGTGGCCTATGGAAAGCTGACGGGCAAGTACTTAGGAAGTTACTCATCTGCGATGGTCATCTCCAAAGATCAAAGAACCAAACTCGCATTCTTTTATTAAGGACACTAGTTCCATGCTTTCGTGTATCATTCCTGTTCACACATCTAATACTACCTGAATGTCTTCTCATTACACATACATTAAAAAGTTGATACATTTGCCATGACTACATCACTGGGATCCATGCGGAAGATACATGAGAAGCAGGATGAGACGAATCCTCACTCCATTTTTATATTCCAAATTCTAAGGTATAGCAAGGATTGAAACCAAGCAAAAATCAGACATGGCAACTCATGTCTATAATCTCAGCACTCAGGATGCTGAAGCAGGAGGATCATGAACTGAAGGACAGCCTGGGCTATGCTGAGACCCCCGTGGCAAACATTAAGGCCACATACAAGAAGGAAAACCAAACCTAAGATAGAGCCATTCGGGTCAGCAAGATGGCTCAGCAGGTGAAGTCACTTCCTACCAGGCCTGATGACATCAGTTTGATCCCAGGTCCCATGTGATGGAAGGAGAGTACAAACTGCATCAGGTTGTCCTTCGTCCTCCACAAATACCACCAGCAGGCAAGCCTCCCTCAGCCCTGTGTGCAGTCTCATGTATACTTGATAAGTAAATATCATAATAATAATAATAAAGAATATGATTTTTAAAAGAATGAGCCATAAAAATCATTGTCATCTAAAAAAACTATGAAACTCATTTGCAGAATGAGATGATAATTATATATAAGATGTTATGGATGTATCTAGTCAGACTTCATTTAAAAACCAAGTGGTATTAAATAACTCTTCTTCCTGTATAATATATAATGACTCTATTTCCCTCACTAAGCATTTATAAATATCCAAATTCAGCATGGTACCACTAACATTCAGCCATTACTGGGGAAGGATGCTTCACATATATCATATAACCTCAACCCAAAGGCTGAAATTTATAGGATCTGGCAAAGACTTTAGCAATAAAAACCAGCATATATTTTTTTCTCTTTTATACAGAGAAATATTGCACATAATATTATTTGGAATATAAAAACTAAAGGCAAACTTATGAAGCTGAGTTCATTATAAGAAAGTATTCATTTCCAAATGAAGGATTTCATATAAGTCGACGGCCTGCCCCTAAAAATTAGGAATATAAACTGTGGACTGTAAAAAAGTCACTCTATCAAAATATAGCATATATATGCAAATACACAACTTGGTGAAATAATAAGTAAATGAATTTCTAGAATCTAAGAAAATACAAAAAAATCTACCTTATTTTTTTTCATTTATCATATACTTAGTGGTACACACCCACCGTCTAGCTCACATACTGTGCTGGACAGATGTAAGGATGTATGCAAAATACAGTCACGAAAATTGAAGAGCTAAGTGACTCTGGGAAGGGGGATGCTACTTCTAATAGTGCCTAGTTGAAGAACGCAAAGAACTTGGCGCCGAGGGGCGCTGTGTGGAGTGCCGACAGGGATTATTTTACGGAACATCTCAGTTTGCAATGTGAGGACTTCGTGATATATATTGAAAGGGAGGTGGAATGAGAAAGCAGAGCATGATGAAGAACTCTCACTCTAGTTTTAACTTCATAAGTACTGGGGCGAGAGACAGGAAGCAGCTAGGAGACAGAATGGGCCTTCAGCAGAGCGCAGCGATTTGACACTCTAGGACTAGATGAGGTCACGCAGGAACAAAGTGGGAAGAGAAGAGGAACTGGCTTGGGGCTGTCTGCACTGGCGCAATGCAGAACTGTATGCACGCTGGTTCTGCCCTGCAAGATGAGGTGCTGCTGAAACACAGACCGCCTCACCCCAAGACTCCACAGAGGCACAAATGAAGGATGCCTATGATGTACCTTAAGGGAAACTCTTGGGCTTGACTGAAAGGCTCAATAGAGATTTTTTTTTTACTGTTTAGCCAGTTAGTTTCTGAATATTTTTCCAATCAATTATTTTTCAGTAAGAATAAAGTTTAAATGTTATTTTAATATAAAATACAATTTACAAAGTACATGAGCAAACTTATATTACACAGAGACATATGTGCTTAATTTAAAAATTATTAAATGGCCTCCATGTTTCACTCCAGAGGTGGATTCATTTCATTTCCATATTAGATTCAAAGATCACTTTTCATACAGTAGTCTCGAGACACATGCTCCCTTTACAAAGCCCTTCCAATGAAAGATGTTTTTTGCAAATGCAGAATATGAATGATTGTCGCTGTCATCATTTTTATTGTCCTAGGCATATGAATGGATTTTGCATCTGGATTTGCTGGAAGAGTTTAGCACAGCAGGGTGGCTGGGTTAAAATCTAAATTACTAAAGTGACATTGTAATCCTGTGAACCGCAGAGACATGCAGGAGAAATGATGGCTCTGGTGAAGAGACACTCCACCATGGTAAGAGTAGAAGTGCCCAGCCTTGCAGCTGCTGCAAACCCCAGGGCTAGCCCCTGGTACACAGTGGATGGCTTTCCTAGCTCTTCCCTGTCAGTGTATGACAGCCAGAGCCACTACAGATAGTGCTGAAGAGCCTAGCCATTTGAAAGGAGTGTGTATGTGTGTGTGTGTCTCTGTGTGTATGCTCCCGTGTGTGTTTGTGTGTGTGTGTGTGTGTGCACGTATATGTATGTACACTTTTGTGTGTTTATCTGTGTGTACATGTACATGCATGCATGTGTGCATGTGTGTGCATGTGTGTGTGTGCGCGCAAAATTACAAAAAAAAAATTAAATTGAAATACTTTTTCTAAATACCTTCCACAACAGAAGTGGCCTATATCATCTTTCAAGACAGAGTATCAGTTTATTTCAAATTTAGAGATCCTGGCCTCGATTCAAATTCATGGCAGTTATAGAAACCAATGTTCCGTGCCTTGGTTCAGGTGGCAAGCATTAAATCTTTTTCCAGCTGTCATGCAACAACAACTTTAATACAAATTAGCACTGCCAAACTCAGTTTCCTGGGCTCACAGGCCCTTGATGCTCGTCCGTGAATTTTATTCACACTGTGAACTGTGCGCTTTTTGAAAGCATAACATTTGAAAAGAAAAACCTAAACAAAATACAATTTAATTACTCCCAATTCAGTTGTCTAATATACAATTCACTACCAAAAAAAAAATTAATCGCCCCCTTTTGTTAGATTACTGTGAAACTTAATCGTTATATCACATAGGAGAATATTCCTGTATGCAAATTCCAATTCTAAAACTGCAGTCCTTACTTCAAACTGTTTACATTGAGTAGAGATTTGTCAATCAATTCGAATTCAAAATGTAAGGTCTGTTTAGTATCTCAGAGTTTCTAAGTCAAACCTTTCCACAAGCCTGGGGCCAACAGACAGCGTCTCCTCCTCCCGTCACTTAGGAAAGCACCACTAAGCATGGACTCTGAAGCTCCAATGAATTCTGGGATATCTTCAATGAACTCTGGGATAGCTCCAATGAACTCTGGGATGGCTTCCAGCAAGGGAGGACCTACCAGGGAAACACTGTTTCAAGCTAAGAGTGTATTCCCCTAGTATCCTGTATTAGATCCGAATTAAGATACTTCAGAGGAAGGTACAGTGATAGAATAGTTTTAGCCAGATATGTGAGGTACCAAAATTGTGATCCTCTGGTCAAATTCTAATAGTCACAGAAACTCTACCAAGCTGCCTTCAAACTGGCAATGATAGACTCCTTATATTTTAAAAACACAAAGTTGTAACCAATCCATTGGCTGATCTTATACCTTACCTAGCCTAGTAATTGCTTTTCCTAAATATCTGCTTCAAATCCTATAAATTGGGCAATGTAACACAAAAACTTCCTCTTGTGTTGGCCACATAGGCTGACTTTTCCCTTGTCTCAGAAATCCTAGATTGTATACTCTTAGATTAAAAATCGTAAGGAAAACACTCCTCCACTGTTGGTGGGACTGCAAGCTTGTTCAACCACTCTGGAAATCAGTCTGGCGGTACCTCAGAAAATTGGACATAGTACTACCGGAAGATCCAGCAATTCCTCTACTTGGCATATATCCAGAAGAGTTTCCATCTGGTTATAAGGACACATGTTCCACTATGTTCATAGNAATAACATGAACTAACTAGTTCCCCCTGTGCTCATGTCTCTAGCTGCATATATGGAAGGAGATGGCCGAGTTGGCCATCATTGGGAGGAGAGGCCCCTTGGTCATACAGACTCTATATGCCCCAGAACAGGGGAATGCCAGGGCCATTACGTGGGAGGGGGTGGGTAGGGGAGCAGGGCGGGGACGCGGGAGGGTAAGGAAAAATTTCTGAATAACATGTGAAATGTAAATGAAGAAAATATCTAATAAAGAGAAAAAAATCGTAAGGAAGAAGTATGAAATTTATAAAGCAAAGACAGGCTTCAAAAGATGCCATTCCTTTAAATGTTTACTTCAATCTAATGCAGAGCAAATTGGGAATATACTATATTGCAGGCTATGGCCCAAATAAAGATGTCATAGTAACAGCCCACATATATGCATGGTCCTTTGAAATGCCCTCAGATGTGTCAAGTGCAGAAGTGGTTATGAGACAGACATGGCTGAGACTTCCTCATGTAACCTGAGACCATGACCCCTACTGCTCCGTAGTATACAGCAAGGACAATGATACCTACCTTAGATGTTTACAGGTGTTAAATGAAACACCATGTCTGACTCAGTGATACGTGCATACATACACCTGACTATTATTTCCGAACTTTACTAAGTTCTCACAACCATGCTCTGACATTAGTGATATCACAGTGGCATCAGCCTAGGTGTTAGGATCAGAGCTTGTTTGGGGGTATACAGTCTTTAAGTGGCAGAGCCAAGAGTATTTTAAAGAAGAAATCAGAAATGAGCAGAATGATAGCAAGAGTGATAGTGCGTATATTGAATGCCAACAATTTGGCAAACCCCACATTAAGTTCTTTGAGATACTGACCATGTTAATCTTTCTAAAGTTGCTAGGAGATCTGTATGGCTCCATCGTATAGATGAGGAAAACTGAGGCTTTGAACACTAGGGCACTTTTAAATAATTCAACAATTAGCTCTTAAGTCTTTGCAATGTCTCAGAAATTTTAAAACACAGGATTCCTGACCTCAAAACTCCTAAAAGACTCATAACTAAAGATCACCTCAGGGCCCAGGAAACAAGCCTGAAAGAGAACACAGCCATCCCAGACATGCTGTCTTACGATAAAAAGAACGGCCAGCCACTGGAAGGTCTCTCTCACCAGTGTGACACAGAGCAGCTACCAGTTCTCTTGTAGAAAACAGTAAAACAAGACACACAGTCTTATGTCTAAGAATAACTGGAAAAGGAATAGGTCTAAGGGAGTGGAAACTAGACACTCATTGAGACCCTCAAATAAATGCCAGAGAGCCAGCTCCCTCCTGGGAGAGCCCTGGCTCTCCCTCTACTCAGCTCACCACCCCAGATAGAGGCCTCCTCCCTTCTGACCTGCACTTGAGACAAGGCTCCCAGACAGAAGCAGAATTACAGGTGCTCCGCACAAGAAAACTACAAGGGCAACACCAGACCTATGTCCCTACTCACTCCCAACAGTGAGTCTGGGCTCCTTCCTGGTAAGGTGGCTGGTGCATGTTTCTCCTAAAAGGCCAGGGCCCTGTCATTGCATAGGAATTAACTAAGAAGAATGCACTCACAGCAGCACAGGGGAAAGCTTTTGCCTCTGGGTCTAGCCTCTTCCTTAGCATGTGAGCTGACTCCTGGCAAGATTTATCTTCCAGGTCTTTAAGCCCCTACCTGCAGGTCTGTGAGCTATACAACAGAATCAATCAAGTGCCCGACACAGTGCCGGACACACTCAGGTACAGTAAAGGTTACTGCTGAGTTGCTATTTTATTCCCCTCTGTCAGTCCTCTCCAATTAACCCCAACCCATGCAACTATAACACTGAGCATGCTGGGGCAGAGACTATCACTGAGATAAGAAACTGGAGGCTTCATTTGTCTTTTGATTTGCTTTTATGGTGATATACATATGTGTGCACATTGTGAGTGTACATACGCACACTTGCACACATATTCCTACACTTGGGACTGAACCAGGGTCTTGCACATTGTAAGATGTGCCACTGAGCTACATCTCTAAACTCTAGAAATAAACTCTTTAAATAAGAAACAACAACAACAACAAAAGGAATCTCATTGCTTGAGACACACTGCCTGTGCTACATAGCTCTTAAAAGACAGGAAACACTCCCCCGTGGTGGTAATGCATGCCTTGCCTTTAATCCCAGCACTTGGAGGCAGAGGCATGTAAATCTCTGAGTTCAAAGCCAGCCTGGTCGACAGAGCAAGTTCTAGGATAGCCAGGACTATAGAGAAGCCCTGTTTCAAACAAACAAACAAACAAACAAACAAACTGACTATACTGACAGAAAAAGCTCAAGCTTTTAAACCAGCAACTGTATATGTGGTGTGTGTGTGTGTGCGTGTGTGTGTATGTGTATTAGGAACAACACCTCTAGTTAGCAATGGCCCCATGCCTTCTGGATTCTATAGTCTGATTTTAAACTAGTCTGATTTTCAAACTAGAAGGAGGCAAAAACCTTGATGCCAGCTTTAATTAAGGAAAATGGACTCTTCAAATTGGAGGGGAGGGCATGAATGATTTTAGTTGTTGTCAGCTTAAAGTACCTTTTAGAATATGAAATTATGTATGGAAACATAATGAAATCTTATTTTACTTTGAATGGAAAACTTTATAGGGAAAGGTCTTCCATGAACAGAGACGGAGGAAGTTCAACCCAGGCTTAAAGCCAAAACACAAACAGTCCTGGAAAAATCCCTGGTTTCTTCACACCCATGCTGAGTGGCTGCTCATCATCCAGTCCTCCTAACGGCTGGACTGAGACCTGGGCTCTGAGGGGATGATGCTACCTTGGTTCTCCTTTGCTGATTTCTGAGTAGGTGGTTGTTTAAATACCAGCTTAGTATAGCGTTTCCCCTGGCGTTCCCTGCACAGCCCACCACTGCTCTTCATCGTGGGCTCTGCCCCACATACAGACACTAAGGAAGGCAACATTGAGTAGTGTTGATCTCTAAATGAAAAACAATTAAGGAACAGTAAACGTTTGCACACTGCTAGACAGAAGTATGGATTTGAGCCCTGTCGGTCGTTTAAAGCAGTGATCTCTCAGTGTCTTTGATCTTGCAGCGCTCTTGGTAAAACAGTTTATAAAACAGGCCTATCATATGTGCACCCAAGTCTACACCTAAATCATAAAGATGCACAATTGTACTAATGTGCATGTGCTATAAAAGACAATCAAGAAGTGTAAGTTTTAAAATAAATCAAAAAAAGATCTATTACTCCATGTCTGAACCAAAATTAGTCTTGCTAAAAATTTCCCGGAGTGCACACATCCAATTTTGGAGTCCCAGGATTTTAGTCCAGAGCAGGTAAGATGCCCAAGACCTCATCTTAGAGCCGCCTTAGTTCCCCTTACACATCACTTCCTGTCTACAGGCTTTATTAGAGTAGATTGTGGGACCCTCCTCTGTCAACAATCACTTAGATTCCTAGTTCCCCCTTGCAAGCAACTTAATAAACCAGTCGGTTCATGGAACTTGTGTTTATCAAATACCCTGAAGGATATTTCTGTGCATTAATGTTAAGCAGAGATGTAACAAATCACCATGACCTGACTGCTCTGGCCCTCCCTCCTCAGTTACAGTTCCCAAGAAGACCAGGTCGGGAAAAGGTAAATGTAAGGTTACAGTGGCTCTGCCAAAATGCATGTGTGTGCATGTGCATGGTGCATGTGTGTGCACATGCACCATGCACACACACACACACACACACACACACACACACACACACACAAATATGAACATATACCACCAACAGTAAACCACCAAGGAAGAAAATCACCTGTAAGAGAGAGGGGAGCTATATAGACAGAGGTATTTGTTGCTTCTCATTTACTATAATGGCTGTCAGGACTCTAGCATCTGTTGAATTCTTCTTTTGGACAGAGTATTTCACATTCCACTATTTCAAATAGCATGGGTCGGGGGTCGCTGGAGAGATCACTCAGTGCTTAAGAGCATTGGCTGCTCTTGTAGAGGATCCCAGTGGATTTTATTCCCAGCACCCACATGGTAGCTCACAACCATCTGTGACTCCCACCCCATAGGGTTGACATCTTCTAACCTCCACAGGCACCAGGCATTCTCAGAGTGCACAGACCTACACACAGGCAAACCAATCATACAGGTCAAATTAAAAATATAAAAAATAATAAAGATTTATAACTATGTCATAGTGCTTTAGTAAGAAATGCAAGTCCCTCTGGCTCCACGAGAATGGCTTTATGATTTAAAAATAGTAATGACGCCTCTTATAACTCTGCTGGCAAAGTCAACAAAGACGACTGTGACAGAAAGAGGTGACAAAAACAAAACAAGACAAAACAAAACAACAAACAATGCATACCTCCTCCAATGGAGGTCAGGAGCCCTATAACTGTGACTGATGATTCCCTCGGTTGATGGCCTGGAGAGTCCTGTATCCCGGTGCCTTCCTCCACCCAGAGCCTTCGTGTCCCAAGCAGCGGTTGCAGCTTTGCACTGCACATCTCTTCATGTTGTGCAGTAGAACGCTTGCCCTCCATCAGTGTCTTCCCACAGACAAACCTAAACATCATGACTGATCACCTCCCAAATTCCGACAGATCACTTTATTAATCACACACGCTACCTATCAAGACTTATTCTCATAACGAACACCAAAGAAAACTAGGCTGTTCTTCCTGCGGTATTTGCCTCGGATCTTCTTTCTGCAGTCTGGATGGTCTAATGATAATGAAAGTTTGCCAGTGGCACTGTTCTGACCATTGAGAGGTAAGTAAAGTCAGTTGTAACTGTGGAAAGAGACTTTACTTTCTGATTAAAAAAAAAAGAAAGAAAAAAAAGCTTGAATGTGGCTGTCCAGTCCCTTGCTTCACACTTTATGCTTTGAGAATTGACAAGACAGATATTGGGTAGCCATAGGACAACAGGCATGAGGACTGTGAGAGTGAGGCCTCTGTTGTCCTTAGGGGTAAAAATCAAGTCACCTACCTTTATAGTCCAGAGTATTAAAAGGCATTACTATTTGCTTAAGCCATTCTGGGCTCATTTCCCTTACTCAAGAATACAGTTCTATTGTTGTTGTTGTTGTTGATGATGATGATGATTTTTTTTAATCTGTAGGACATTAGCTCTGAGATGCACTATAGATGCCATATTCCAAAACAGCATATGAACTGTAAATATACCCTCCTGTATAGTTAAAACACATCTACTCAATAGATTGCTTGCTTATTATATTTAATCCAAAGTAAATGCCATATAAATTACTATTATGTGGCCTTGTTCAGGGAATAACAAGGAAATAAGCCCATACATGTTCTTTACATACATGCATACTATGTTTTTAAAATGCATTATTCTTAACATTTCTGGCCATACTGCCTCCCTGTAGGGCCACAGATACCTAATCCCCAGACTCCAGACACAGAGGGACTGTGCCATCCTTCCGGTCATGCTTCCAAACTCAGATTTCAGTGTTACCTGACACCTGAATTCCTCTTCCTCTGCTGCCGTACTAAAGTACTTCCTCTATACCCTGGAGTTGCTTGTGTTATTAGTGCCCCCATTTCCACCGGAAGACTAACCCCTAAGCCCTCCATTCTGTTCCTTTGGGGCCATGCAGAGCACTCAGTTCATTGGCTGGCAATCACAGGTGCTCAGTTAGTTACAAACTGAGAAGGAAGCTAATAATGCAAAATATTGTCCTTTGCGACCTAGATGACAACAAATTCACTCATCTGCTTCGCATGCACTGCTGTGGTGCCTCTGTCTGCACATTCCATAGAAACAGCCATTCATTCAGTCCTCAGCTCTAACTGACCACTTACCATGTGCAGGACATACACTGTGCACCACAGAACAGAAATCTATTCAATACAGGCCCTGACTTCAAATAAAGTAAATTATAGAAAATGAGATTTCATATAGAGAATGAAAATTCATTCCTTTAATGTATGCCCTCGCTGTCCCAGATGTCAGCACTTGAAGTGCTTATTGAGTAGAGGTGTCCTTGCTGCAGAAATGACATTCAAAATTCAAAAGTTGCTTGTAGAACAACAAATAGATTTTCACTTACAAGCAATCCCAAACTAAAGACAAATGAAATTCAAAACGTACCATTTTATATGAAACTCAAATAACTTCAGCTTGTGATTTGATGCCTGATCAGGCTTAGGTGCCTGTTTGCTCTTAACGAGGCAAAATTATGAGCCAGGTATCCCCAGCAAGGATAACAAGTCAGTGAAAAGGAAAACTTGTTTGAAGCTGTTTATAGAAGAACATCCACCCTACTCCATGTCTGGTTCTGCGATTAACTCAAGGCAAAGGTTTCAAACAGATGAATGTATCCTCAGAATGCTTGCTTTAGAGTCTGCTCTTTCCCGAACACTCTCAATACCTCTTCCCCACATCACAGAAGGGTCCCAACCATCACCTATAACATTATACTCCATACCCCAAGCAAAGTCCACTTGCCTCAGATATAAGCAGGAGGGCAATGTTTGATCAAACTAAATTGCAAGAATGCCCTCAACACCATTCAGGAGAGGACACCCACTGCCCACAGAGACAAGGCACACAGCACATCAGTGGTTCCGGTTGAATGAGTAAATGGGTATCTTGCTCAAGTGTTCTGTGCCACCCTGAGCTAACATTGCTGTCACTCTAACCACTCTCCTTCCCCAACTCACAGTTTCCTATGACCTTTCTAAAACATGTTAGTGAAAATATATGAAAGCCTTGTGATGTGTCAGGGAGCTATTTCTCCCTCAACCTATGGCAACTTCCACAGTAGACACAGCATGGATTTTAAGGAGAGTAGGAGTAAGCAGGGAAACTAGCTTAATTTACTGTGGGTCATTTGAACTTTGGTGACCATCTGTACTTACAGGGTTGAATACTTTAAAATAGAAAAAAAATGTGACTATAAGGCATTAAACTGTTTTGTTTTTATTTTTTTTATGCTGTAGACAGATTTCAGGAAGGGCCATGTGTGTGTTTGCGTGTAAAAGAGACAGAGACAAGCCCGGCGTGGTGGCGCACGCCTTTAATCCCAGCACTTGGGAGGCAGAGGCAGGCGGATTTCTGAGTTCGAGGCCAGCTTGGTCTACAAAGTGAGTTCCAGGACATCCAGGGCTATACAGAGAAACCCTGTCTCGAAAAACCAANCATTCTTAGTAAATATTATCCTGGAAAACTGATCCATGTAACTTCCAGTACTGCTTTCTGAAAGTGTATATTCATTTCATTCAAAGAAGACTTCAGCAACTGCTCTCATCATGATTGACCTGAGGTACAGTGGGTAGGAACCCCTGCAAGTGGTCACTTCTGAGACGATAAGAGTGTTGGTCTTAGGGTGAGTTTATCTGCTGAGTCTGTCTCCCTCCCATAACCCCCCTCAAATAGGCTGAACCACTAACCTCCTAGTACTTTAGAACATTTCCAAATGTTATCTGGAAATAACATTTTCGGATACAGTTAAAATGTAGTCATTAACCGGGGTTTTGGCTGTTTGACTATGCTTGGGCCAGGGGACTGGCACTATTAGCAGGTGTGGTCATGTTGGAATATGTGTGTCGTGTCGCTGAGGTGGTAGGCAATGAGACCATATCCTCCTAACCATATGAGAGCCAGTCCTCTCCTATCTGCCTTCAGAACAAGAGGTGGAACTCTCAGCTCCTCCAGTGCCAGGCCTGCCTGGACACTGCCATGTTTCCTGCCATAATGATAATGGACTGAACCTCTGAACCTGTAAGCCAGGCCCAACTAAATCTTGTCCTTTATAAGAGTCACCTTGGTCATGGTGTCTCTTCACAGCAATGAAACCCTAACTAAGATAGGGGTTCTAAACAATATGGCCTGCATATTAATACAAAGGAGAACTGTATGCATAAAGATAACAGACAGATGGATCCTCATACACATGAATGCCACGTGAACATGGAAATAGTCATTTTGGTACCTCAAGGAACCAAAGAATTCCAAAAATGTCAGCCCGTCACTAGACACGAAGACAGATAATGAAAGTGCATCACCCACACAGCCTTAAGAAAGAGCCAGTCTCGCTGGTCCTTACATCCGGGACCCACAGTCTTGAGGATGGCCCAAAAGCTACACTATTTAAGCTGCCAAATGTGTAGCACTTGGTTGCACAGGGCC
Source organism: Mus minutoides (assembly GCA_902729485.2). Taxonomy (NCBI): domain Eukaryota; kingdom Metazoa; phylum Chordata; class Mammalia; order Rodentia; family Muridae; genus Mus; species Mus minutoides. The sequence goes on along the minus strand of CACVCL010020422.1, from coordinate 51,326 downwards.
GGAGCACAACGGAGTCATTGTAGTAGCATGAACTTGCCTGGATGTATGTTTTCACTAGCAAGGAAAAAATCCAGCAAAAACAACCATTTGCAGAAATGAAAGGAAACCCTGAGAGTCTGTACAAAACGGACATGGTATGTCAGGTCTCTGGGATGGGAAATCAACCAAGCCACAGAGCTTGAGGGTAACAGAAGGATGAGAGGCGCCAAGAACAGAAATGGTAACGACCTTGCACTTCCCTCCAACAACTCTCACTCCACAGGTGTTAATTTAACCAAACTGCAGTGCGGGAGGGAGAGTCCAAGTTCACCTGCTTGCCCATTGACAGCTTCTGATTCTTGTATATAATTTCCTTGACATTAAAAGCATTTTATTAATGTCCTAGTCTCTATCTAATCTAGTTTTGGAAAAATAAATGTGTCCCTACTGTCCCAAATATGCTCATAAAACAATAGAGATCAAAGTATTTGGATTATTATTAGATAAAATACAATTAAAATATTAATCTATGCGATCCTCAGCCTCACTACACTATCTTCAGGTCCTGTCCCCAAGGTCTGCTTTCAGCCGGACTTAAGTACATACAGCTACTGTGCCTGGTATTCTTTTCTGAACCATAACAGAACATTAATTTTTTAAAGTATCTTTCTAGAAAGTTTTCTACAAGTAAATATTTGCATAGTCATCTATAATCCTAACTCCCTGTGCATAATTTCCCCACTGAGCCAGAGTTTTCATAACACAATTAAGCTGCATTCTTTCGTCTTGTGTTACATATAGATAGGAACACAGCCGTGGTACAGCAGACTTTTGAGCTCAGAACTCTTTGTTTCTCCCCATTAACAATTGCTTTTCCAGTCTGATGTAACAAATTCTATATGAATATGCCAATTTAATTTTTAAAATCACTAAGCAATATACATGTAGAGGATGGGATGATAGTTTAAGCTTTTTCATGTGTGTGTGTGTGTGTGTGTGTGTGTGTGTGTGTGTGTGTGTGTGTGTTGTGGTGTGAATGTGTATGTGTTGGACAGAGGGGACACATATGTGCATGTGTATGCTCCCATATGGGGAAGCCTAAGGTTGACATTGGGATTCTTTCTTTCTCAATAGCTCTCCATCATATACTTTTAGGCAGGGTCCTTCAACGGAACCAAGAATTCTCCTGGGATCCAGGGTCTGCCCTCTACAGGTGGGCCCCCATGCCCTCATGGCATTATACCTGTTCTGGGGAGCCAGACCCCTCACGCTTGCAAGGCAAGCATTTATCCACAGGGATGTCCCGAACCCTGGACTTTTTGTATCAGTGTGTCTTGTATGTGGAGTACAGTATGATCAGTGTTTCTCTAGACCCTTGGGTTTAATCAACACAATTTGTGGTAATCAATCATGAAGATGATCCCCAGAGATCTCTACCTCTTAGCCCTTCACCCTCTGTATGCCTAGTCATCTTCCACCCACACTAGACCAGGCTCCATTTCTGACTAGAGAATATGCCATAACATGTCCAAGATGGAGTTCTAAAGGACCATAGCCTCTGCTTGAATCTCCCCCCTCCTCCTCATTCACTCCCCAGCCCCTCCCTACATCTTTCCCTTCCCTCCTCCTTCCTTCCTGCTTTTCTCTTCCCTCCCTGTGATTCATTCACTCTGATGCCAATCTAGTGCCATTTTGAGGGCACTTGGAAAGCCTGTGGAGAGAGCTAGGAGGTAAAGAGCTGAGACTACCAAGGAACAACCACAGGCAGGCAAGACTGTCAATCACCGCACCCACTGAACCTTATTAGAGGAGAGCACTGCAGCCTCCTGAGACCCTGAGCCAGAACCACCCCAGGAGGTACAGGCAGAGTCCCACCCCTCAGAAACTCTCTTAGCCAGCAAATGTAGATTACAGCATAGAAATGTTCCATAGTAATCTCTACTCCTGGACTCAGAAAAATCTATAATCTATAATTCTATTTCAAGATAAATTAACTGATGCAATAAAGTATGTATGCAAGACATTTAATCTCCTCCATAATTTTAACACTAATAGTCACATCAAAAGATTTGTATACATTTGCATTTGACAGTAGGTACATTTAATTTTTTAATAGTCGATTTTGTTTTGGAAGCTGTCATTGCTTTATGTTTTTGTTTTTCTAATTACACCTTTTAAAATACATGAACCTTCTCTGGCAGAATAAATAGGCTATCTGCTTATAATACACATGACCATTAAATCTTTAAGGCTCCCTCTATACATATGGAATCCTAAATATCTTCATTGAGATATCTCAAGTTTTCGCATGTAACAAATGGATTGTTTTTAATTTAAAGAAATGGCCAAAGTTCTGGGGATGGGCCTCAATCAGTCACAGGGCTGCATATCTATGGACCAATAACCCTTAAGGAAGTGTTCTACACTTGGCAGTAGAGTTGACTTATTTGTTTTTGCGTGGTCTGCCTGTACACATGTCTGTGCACCTCATGTGTACATGGCCAGTGAAGGGATGAATAGGGCACTGGATTCCCTGGAACTGGACCTACAGTAGTTGTGTGGGTGCTGGGAATTGAACCCAGAGCCTCCGAACGAGTAGCCTGTTTCCTTACCTACTGAGCCATCTCTCCAGCCCTTTGAACGTTTGTTTAAGACCTAATGGCTTCTTGGAGCAGCCACGCTCAGCCATGCAGAATATTCCTTGTCTAACTCATCTGTAGACAGATTCTGAATTGGCTTACAAAGTAGCAGGTTTCCATACTTGGATCTTTGACTTTAGTTAATTCTTCTTCCCTGCAACCAAATCCCACCCCCTTCACCTTATTCCTGCCCCACCTTCCCATCTCTGGTATTCTCTCTCTCTCTCTCTACTTCCACACCACTACTAACTCCCCTCCCTGAAGGCATCCCCTCCCTCAGGGTCCCCATTCTAGTTTCCTGGCTTTGAAGTTGGGGTATACATATAAGCCTGGGTCGTCTCTGTATATATTTTTCTAATTCCATCCATTGGCCCTCAAATTTCCTATGATTTCCTTTTTGTGGCTAAGTATCCCATTGTACATATGTAACACATTTCATTGCGTACTCCTTAGTTTATTGATTTCTATGGTGATTGTATTTCCTAGTTACTGAGAATGAAGCAGCAAAGAGCATAGATGAGCTAACTTCTCTTCAGTACCATACAGAGTTTGCTGGGAGCAGTATAGCTTAGTCATATGGTGGTTCTATGTCTAACTTTTTGAGGAAACTTCACAATGAATCCTGCAGTGGCTACACCAATCTATAACATCGATATGATTAATGAATAAGAGTACCTCTTCCTTACAACCTTGCCAGCATTTACTATAAACTGATTTTTTTTTTAATTAATGCCCTCATTCTGATTGGGGTTGACACCATACACATCGATTGGAAGATAGAGGGAAACGAAGCAGGAACTGAGCTAGAAGTGCCCTTCCTACTAGCTGGCCTCCAGGATAGTGCTGAAAGGCTCTCTCTACACCAGCTGCTGGAGGAGAAAGGGTATCAACAATATTACCCAGATATGAACTCTAAAAACTAAAATGCCAACCATCCAAGTAATGGCACGATGGCTACGAGGGTAATCAACCCTCTCAAAGTGGATCTGAGGCCCACCTATGAGAGATACGTGTTTGGTACCGTAATCTTAGTCAGAAACAATAGGTAGAGAGATCATGGGTTCTCAGGGGATAGGGGTGAAGTTACTCCTGTTGCTTAGCCAAACTGACACGCCACCAAATTCCTTTCTAAATATTTACATTCGTGCCCACAGACAAATGCAACTCCAAGTAAGCCTTAATCAGAGAACGTGTCTTTGGAGGGAACAGATTCATGCTGCTCAGGCGCTAAATGACAAATGAATGCTTAGTCCTAAACCCTCCGTGTGGACCACCCTCTCTAAGGCTCAGAAAATACTGGGGAAGAAGCAGCAGAAAGAATATAAGAGTATATGTAATATAAAGAATATAAGAAAGTGAGTATAAAGGCTGCAGTATGCTATCTTTAGGGCATACACAGCCCCTGAAGTCACAATCTCCCAGCAGCTGCTGAGGCCTGCATTGGACCAGCATGAGACTGAGACTGTCAGAGACAATCACAGACCAGTGAGGCACTCGTGGGGCCCTATCACGCCCTGCTGAAATCCTGACTACTGATGAGTTCTGCTGGAAGGACAGTCATTGTCTTCAGCCTTGTATCCACTGAGGAGCTCACCAGGCTCCCAGAGATAGTACCAAGCCATGGTCATGCAAGCATTCCCGGTTAAAACCAGTGAGCCACAACACATGGCACAAAAGACACTGATGTGGAAAAGGGACCTGTATGGAGGGAGGGGATAGCAAGCATGCGAGGGAGGAGGGGATAGCAAGCATGCGAGGGAGATGAGGAGAGAAGGGAGAGAGGGAGAGAGAGAGAGAGAGAGAGAGAGAGAGAGAGAGAGAGAGATCAGAATGTATTATTCATATGTATGAAATGGTCAAATAATTGTAATCAACAAAAAAAGTAGGTTTTTGAAAACAGAAGTTTACATTTTAGTAGACAACATGATTACTCTTTGAATATTATTTTAAGTGGTATCAAGAGGAACAGTGGAAAACTGAGTCTTCTATTAATTAAAACATAGCCTCTTGTCTTAGTCAGAGTTTCTATTCCTGAACAAAACATCATGACGAAGTAGCAAGTTGGGGAGGAAAGGGTTTAGTCAACTTACACTTCCACACTGCTGTTATCACCAAAGAAAGTCAGAACTGGAACTCAAGCAGATCAGGAAGCAGGAGCTGATGCAGAAGCCATGGAGGGACGGGACGTTCTTTACTGGCTTGCTTCCCCTGGCTTGCTCAGCCTGCTCTCTTACAGAACCCAAGACTGCCAGCCCAGAGATGGTCCCACCCACAAGGAGCCTCTCCTCCTTGATCACTAATTGAGAAAATACCCCACAGCTAGATCTCATGCAGGTACTTCCCCAACTGACACTCCTTTCTCTGTGATAACCCTAGCCTGTGTCAAGCTGATACAAAACCAGCCAGTACACCTCTCCAGCCCAATTTTCTTTCTCCTATAACTGTTGTATTAAGACTAAGGGTCAGGGCTGCTCATACCATGCAATCAGTACATCACTTCTAACTTACCAAGAACTTGGGTCCTACTAAGCCGCTTCCCATGCATTGTTTGCTTGGTCATCTACTACTGGGTTCATTCAATGGAGAACAGGATAATTTATGTAGATGAAGTAGGGTTGGGGCAGAGCCAATGAAGACCAACCCTACAAGCAGATATATTCACTTGTTTGTTTGTTTGTTTGTTTGTTTGTTTTATACAACTGTTACTAGGTTTTAGAATAGGCTCAATTTTTACTTTGAGTTTTCAGCATTTATTTCTATAATGGAAGTTGTCACATAGTATTTTCAAATTTAAAGATGTTTATTTCAAGAACCACCATGAAATTACCATTTACGTGGGGAATTAGGCAGAACAAACACTGCTTTAAATACTTTCTGAGGTTGCTGAACAGGTTGGAATGCGCATGCCGGGGCAGTGNAGCCCACCCAAACAAGTCACTGCACTTGGGTCTCCTAATTAAATGAGGCTGTCCTTGGCGGGCTTTAATCCCTGGCCGGTTCTGAGAGGGTCACTGAGGCCCTGCATAAAGACCTTGCTTGTAACTAAGCACACATTAAATATAGCACATACAAAATAGGACTCTGCTTTCTGAGAGGAAATGATTTTGATCGATGTTAAGATAGCAAAACAGTACTTAACTCCCCGCTCCAAATCATGGCTGTATTTGACTAATTGGTAAAGTAATGAGGGAAATCCATTTTTATTATTTCTGAGTTAATTAAAGCTATAATAGTATATAGAATAAATGCTTCCTCCATGAAAGAAAAAGCCTATAATTTGCTTTTCTTTGGTGGCACTCTTGGTGACCGGGGAGAGACACTCCTCAGTCAACTCCCTCAGGGGACGGGAAGAAGTGTGCCTCTCGAGTTTCCATCTGTATTTGAACTGCTTCTTTTTATATTAAAGGCTGGTTTTCCTTTGACTCTTCTGCTGTTCTAACAAGTATTCAAGGGCATATAGACATCACAAGCTGTGGCTTCTCCCTGGCCAGTATCATAAATGTTACCTTTCTTTTCTCTCTCAAACCCATCCCATGAGCTTGGTAATAACTGTCAGGAATGTTTAAGTCAATGCAGGGAAAGCTACCTAAATACAAAGGATTCTGTGTGTTCTCACAGTGTATACAAAATGTTTATGTGAACAAACATAAGCTCCCTGACTTCCCTCACACATCTTTTTTGCAGAGTATACCGGAATAAATATGCACACTATCACTACATTACACTACACTATTACTACAGGACACTACCACTACATTACACTACACTACACTATACTACACTATACTACACTATTACTACAGGACACTACCACTACATTACACTACACTACACTATCACTACACTACACTACACTATACTACACCACACTACACTATTACTACACTATACTACACTATTACTACAGGACACTACCACTACATTACACTACACTACACTATCACTACACTACACTACACTATACTACACCACACTACACTATTACTACACTATACTACACTATTACTACAGGACACTACCACTACATTACACTACACTACACTATCACTACACTACACTATCACTATACTACACTATTACTACACGACACTATCACTACACTACACTACACTACACTATACTACACCACACTACACTATTACTACACTATACTACACTATTACTATAGGACACTGTCTCTACACTACACTATCACTACACTACACTATCACTACTCTGCACTGCACTGCACCACACTACCATATATCATAAGTTCAGCTGGTCAGCTTTTCTCTCCAGTTGCCCTGAAAACAGTCAGACCCTCAGCACAAAGCGCTGATACTATTTTTTGTAAAACATGGCCAATGTCTATAAAGTCAGCACCATGTGGCTGCTTGTAGAGTTTATGCTAAAAGGCCCACCTCTAGTCTCACAGACATGACTGATGCTGTCCCTTAGAACCCTTGACACAATCTATGCACACTGCAGAACATTCCATGAAAGAAAAGAAATTTAAAAGTTACAAAATGATAATACAATCAAAGTATGGGTTATTTAGTCTTTAAATGTGAACAGCTTTTTATTTGTTTTTTGTTTTTGTTTTTGTTTTTGTTTTGGAGTGGGTGTTGTTGCTTTTTAAAGAGGGTTAGCTCTTTCAATTATCCAATATCACTATAGCTGGACACAGGCAACACTAGAATTTCCAGAAGTATCCATTGGGTGAAGGAAGCTATTATTGCTTCTAGAAACATTTGTGAGAGAAGTAATTCCTTCTGAATTTATAAAATATGAAAATAAAAATCAAGGCAAAGTAGAGGGAGGGGAAGGACTGGTAAAAGGAGGGGAGGGGAGGGAACAAACCTTAGAATGGTTAAAAGTGGAATGGCCCAAATTTAGCAGGAATTGCTGGTGTGCACTTAAGTCAAGGGTGACTGGCCTGAGATAAAGAAGCTAGCAACAAAGAAGGAAATCAAAGTGACAAGCAAGAAACAGGAACTTTATGGATTTGGACATTATGTACATGAAAGCAGTGAAGGTAGGCCACAGATTCTACCCTCGTGCTACAGAATGTCCTAGGAGTTTCTATCAGCCATCAACACTCGCCATGACCTACTGCCTAACGCAGGACTATGATACTCAAATTCTCAAAACTGAGCCACAGAAGTCAGTCTATGGGTAAGAGAATGGCGCTGGCACGTTTCAACAAAACTCTGAAATCCCTTCAGCTTTTAAAATGTCTAAGAGAATAGGGAAATGAAAAATAAATATCTGGACTAGGAAAGAAATTTTTACAATAAGAAACACTCAAAGACATCAAGGATAAGTTGCAAATGAAATTCACATAGTTAAAAGAGTATAAGATAGGATGATAAAGGGCTTATCACTATGCCTGATACATAAATGCTGTGATAAATGGGAGCTATTCAGATGTTATTATTACAACTAGAAAAATTACTTGCCTAATTTTTATTTTAGGAAGAAAGGCATAACATTGAGATGGTGCATGCTTTTCAGAGGAGGAACATAGACACTATGGGGAAGACTGGTTCTATCTCCAGTTGGGAAACCAGAGCAAATATAAACAAGCTAACCAGAATAGCATATGTATTAACTTGGCTCTGCAAGGAGCCACCTGTGGGCCCATTTGCTTCTGAAACACCAGCTTCTGCCTAAGGTTAACAAGGAACAGAATGTCTAACAGTGCTATGGTGTAGACTCCAGTCTATATGTCCATGGGTGGGTACAGAACATACTTTAGGTGTGTGCTTCAAAGTCTATTCCTTCACACGAAGGCTGTGACTTTCATTCTAGAAAAGCCTGTTTTCTCACCTGTAGAATAATAAGCCAATAGTAAAACTTTATAGCTAAAATTATTCAAAACATATTTTCAAATACCTTTATGATGCTGATCTACACTGAAGATGAAATTTAGCATCTACTGCCCCAGGCCTGTAATCTAGCTCTCAGTAGGTTTAAGCAGGAGGGTCACTCTGAGTCTGAGACCAACATGGATTATACAGCAAGTTTCAAGCCATCCCAGCCTAAAACAGCATCTTGTCTATAAAAAGAAACATCTATAGATTATAAACTTTAAAGTAGCAAATGATGTTCAGAATACAGAGAGAAAGCAGCGAGTGCATTGGAATCACTGACCTATTCCTCCCCCAGAGTTATAACTTTGTTTCTTTTTACATATTAAGTCCAAGCAAGTTGATTTGCCCTACAGCATGTTGGCATGAAAGTAATAACATTTACCATGTTAGTCAGTGATGGTGAAGAACCAGAATTATCACGGCCATCACACCCTTACATGAGAACTAACTGCAGATCTTCTCATACATGATGTCTATACAAAGCCAAGGCATGTCTGAACCATGTCACTAGAGCTCTGGAAAAATGTCAACCCACTTTGCAACATGTTCTATTTTACATGATTGGATTTCTTTCAATTTTGGTCTAATCAACTTAAATTATTATAGGTACAATTTTGTGAAATATAAAATTAATAGAATTCAAATTTTATGAAATTATAATTGACTATAAAATAGGTTTAATGTGATCCTAATTGGAAACATGGTAACTCACTGTTCCAGAATTCATCTTTTTGGAGGTTAAGAAAAAAACTATCAGTGATTTATTTTATTCTAATAGATTTTCTTGATTCCTTGAGTAATAGAATGCTATCATGGATCTACAAGGATTGTCAGTAAAAAAAAATATAGGGCAGAATCTTCCAAGAGTCCATGGCAAATTGTGTGAATAACTCAGGTTTGAACCTCAAATGCGCTAGGAATTACTTAGCATGGGAAAGAGAACTCTAACTTCCAAATTCTCTATTAGTTCACTTTTTGCCTCAAAGATCATGGGGTATGCCAATAGAGGTAATCAATTTTCAACAGATATAGGTAATTTGAGGCTCGTGAATAGAAATTGGCAAAATTAAAGCTGGAGTTCATTCATTTATTGTGCCAAGAACAAATTCTGTAAGTCCTCGGGAGATACTAGAAAGCAACAAAGGACTAACATCCATTGGCCCTATACAGGAGGAAGGAACAGGAGATGAAGAGAAACATCATGTGATATAAAAAGGAACTGTGAATAAATCCAGGGGAAAAAAAGCCCAGGTGAAGAAGTGAAGGAAAAAATAATTCTGAAAGTCAGGAAGAAACTAGTGCAGTAAAAGAAGGTCACCTTCATCAGACACTGGCTTCAGCTCAACTTTAGATTCTTACTCACTGTGACCTCATGATGATAACAGAACTCACTGTATGGAGAAACTTTAAACAATACAATTCAGAGACCCAGAACTAACTTCATTCGGGGAAAGTGTATAGGTTAATAGAGCAAACAGGAAGAAAGTATTCCATTGGGCATAACTAACTTTCAAATATTTTCAGGGATCTTCTACCTTGATTAAATTCAACTAACAAGTATGTCTGCAGGTAAACACGTTGAGCATCCTCCCTAACCCGACACCAAGCCTTGAGCAAAATAGCTGTATTTTAAAACACAACTTAGTACATGTATTGCTTCCCGTTCCTCCCTCTGGATGGTCTCCAGTAAGTTTCTTTTGAGATATATTTTGAAAGAAGGAAAAAAAAATACTCAACTACCATATAGCTCATAGACTAAAGCTTCCATAGAAAGCATTAGTTTAATATGAATTTTAGAAATGAAGAATATATTTGTAAGCATTAATGCCATTAGAAAATGACTCCACCATGGGCATCAGCTCATTATTTAATTCTATATGTCCACACAGCTTATAGCACATATTCATTGGCTTTATCATCAGGACAGCTGGCTGCTCAATGCACAATGGGAAAGCTGAGGCAGTAAGAGGTTAAGGGGCTTGTGTGGAAAGACTTCCTACAAGGATAAAGCAAGATCTACAGCTAGAACATAGCCTCTCTATGAGTCTGTGTATTTCCAAGGGTCAGTGACCAAAGGAAGTCCTCGTGGTACCCTGACTGGCTCCTCACCTGTGGCTCCTGTCTCGATGCTGGGCTTATGTGTAAGCAATGGCCTTTTGCTTCTCGCCTGCTCACTCTCACACACAATGACTGGGATCATTGGGTGCTGTCTGCTGCCTCTGTCACAGTGTATTTTACTGGCAATTTAAATATCCTGAGTCAGCAGTGTGGCATAGCCTCACAATTACAGCTATCTCTTAAAATACACAAGCCACATCAGCCAGAGGATGGTGCCACTAAAGAGGAGTGGGGCAGAACATGAACAATCCTTTCAGTCACTGTGCAGGCACATAAACACAACACACAAACAGAGCCCAAGAAAAACACTAATATTCTGCAGTAAAAAGCCGTCCTTTTTGTTAAGAGCAACCAATCTTGCTAGTAGTTTTATTAAATTTGAAATTAAAGCTAAAAGATGAAGGTACCTAACTCTTACAACTAGAGTCTTTCTTACACTAACAGGAAGGCACTGTTTGTTTGTTTTTTTAATGTTCTAGATTTTAGAAAATCAAAATCATAATCATAATAAAACAAAAGAGATTAAATCATATGGATACAACTGCCAGAGCAGTACAGGTTAAGGGAATATGCATCCACAATGTCTGCAGCTATCTGTATTGCTAACCATAACTCTTGCATATATAATTCCATTATACTTTTATAATTCAGCATTTTGAAAATGCTTTTGAAGCATCAATATATTTTCCTGGTTAAAATTCTTTGAGATGTTCTTAACAAGAGTCTTAGATAATGAATTTGAGCAAACTCTGGAACAGTCTTTACAGTATTATCATTCTCATTAATTTTCAGAACTACCCACTGTGTTGAGATGATTGTCATGGGCCTAAGACTTCAATTTGGCTAAATATTTTTGCATATATTTCAACATATAAGTAACTAACAGATGTTTAAATGTTAAGTTCCTATGGAAGCTACCGTTAAAAGGTATTTACTTAATCTCATGATTACCTGGCCACACTAATTCTTATTTTATTTTTTCTTTCCCTCTTGTGCAGTTTCCTCCATATTTTGGTCATCAGTGGATCACAAATTCCAAAAATCCATCAAACGTGACAATCCTTTGAAACATGATGGAATCTGAGACATTTGTGCACACACAACATCCAGCATCCTGACATCAGGGGCTTTTAAAAGGAGAAAACTTAGAAACTCAAACACGGTTTCTATCAAACAAACACAATCTGTACAGAGCACAGTGCTACCCTTCCTCCTTTCTCTTTCTGTTGCCTTTTTCTTCTTTTCAAAAGGGAGTGGTCCCCACCTGTATATTATCTGGCTTTAGCAATCCGATGCATATACAGCCCTAACCTGCCAGCAAAAGATGGGCAGGAAGCTACAGCAATGTTCCTTTAAGAGAGTTAATGCGGTTGCATGCCATACTTCAGACTGCTTCTTTTCTCTTTGCCTTTGGTTATCTCTCTAGCCTGCCTCTGCTACCATTGTTTCATCCTTTAGCATTCACAATCAGAGGACTAAGTATTTCATTACTGGTTTATCTGTCCAGAGGCTTGAGAAGCCGTAACAATTAACCCTCCCTTCACAGTGATTGATACAGGCTTTGCTTTCAATTTGTTCCACTACACAGATCATGAAATTCTGAATGCAATCACCCTCATTGACCTACACTTTCAAACACACAGCTACAATGAGACGAAAGTAATTATGAAAAGGAACGCGGGACCACTGAGATCTAAGACCAAGTCTTTCTAAAAAAAAAAAAAAAATCTGTGAGATGACCTTCTGGCAAAATTGGCAAATTCTGATGCTCGGGGGGAAAAACTGACAGTTTTTATGTCTCTGTTTGAAAATATGCATTGTGAACTGATCATTGGACAGGGTGGAGACAGAACTGGTACAGTGCACCAGGACAGATCACCATGGACCTGTCACAGGCAGAGCTGAACCCCTAATATACTTCCCTTGGTGCAAATTTTCTTAAGGAAACCAAACTTCCTGATTTGTGTTAAAAAGAAAAGGCCTTGCCCCCAGCAGAGAATCCAGACTGGATCTTCTGGAAAGCATCACATACCTGAGCTACCCATTTTCCTCCCCTCCATCTCCCTTTCCTTTACATGAAGATTCGCCTTAAGAAATGAATACATTTTTCACAAAGTCTGAAAAATAGCTTCAAATAAATATTAATCTACAGCAATCGATATATATGAGGAATGGAGAGGTGCTGGTCGGAGAGCGCCGAGCACAGAACTATATTAAAACAAGGGTTGCAGTTAAAGAAAATCAGGGTGGGAAGAGAGGCAGTGGGCCTGAGGCTCTAATCACAGAGCAGAGTGATGGAGATGAAGCAATACTGCATGGATTAGCAATGAATTATTTTGAACCATAATCATATGCCTGCACAGAAGACAGGCAAAAACTAACCATTACTCACAAACTGATCTGCTGATTGAGAGAGGGAGGAAGGGAGGGAGGGAGGGAGGGAAGAAGAGGGAGAAGGTAGGAGGGATGAGACAGAGAGAAAGAGAGAGGGAGAGGGGGAAAGAGGGAGGGAGGAGGGAAAGAGGACAGAAGGATGGGTGGAAGTGAGGGAGATTTATATGCTAAACTAACTCAGAATAATAATAAAAAAAAACTAAAAATATGGTTATACCTCAAGCAACATTTTCTTTCCCATGTCTTCCATTTACTACCTAATATGAAAAATTCAGAATATAAACTACAAAGTGCTTAGATTCAAACAGGAGTAAACCAGCTATTGACTTGAAGATGGAGATGGGACAGACCTCTTCCAGGCCTTCTTTCTTTCTTGAGGCATCAAACCATTTAAAAATAACTTGCCACTCCCCAACTAAAAAGGATATGTAAGTATTTAGTTTTAAGAAGTAACATCACTCAAGGAATTAACTTCCTCTGGAGAATGTGAAAAAAATTCATATCAAATGAAGATTCGATTGTTAGAACTAATTTTGTTGGGAATGAAAAAAAAATCAGGACTGCGGGTAGCACGAGATTCTTAGGAACAGACTGTTTAAATGAAGAGCACTTTAATCAGTAGAGGAATCCTCACATTCCTAATGTCTTGCTGTGCGTTCTGCAGGTTATAGTAGCAGCTGGTTGAGGTCATATATCTTTTGTGAGCATCCCAAAAAGGCTCACTGCCAGACTGTTAAATTATGAATAAGCAATGAACAAAAGGCTGCAGATACGGTGGTGACAAGATAATCCAAGCAAATTTATCTATGACAAATTTCACAGGATTAACAAATTACATTTACACAGAACAATAAAAATGTGCAAAAAAAAAATGATGAGCCTACTTTTCCTCACAGAACTAGGAAAACAAAAAAAGTCACCAATCCACTGAACATATTTAAATTTAACTCAATCTAAAGGAAGACATTTATAATTCATTCATGATAGCTTTGTAACATTTTTCTTTCTTTCTTTCTTTTTGCATTTTGGATAGGGGTAGACAAACCCTATATCTGCTATCTATTTTATACCTATTTAATATTGTCAACACTTTAATATATAAACTGTATATAGCATGTATGGAATCCAGCACAATAAAAATTCCATTCACATGTGAATAGAACACATTCATTTTCAAAAGCAGATTCTAAAGAGTGAATTATTTTTCTAGGAAAAAAATGCACTGTCACTCAACATAATACATATTAACTATGAAGATATCCTTATTCATTAATGTCTGTGTTTTCCAGGACCAGAAAAAGAGAGGGTCTGCAAGCAGTTTTGATTACTCCAGTTGCCCCACCAACTGCTGTAGTCCCTCTGAACACAGTGCTTCTAAACAAAGTTTTGAACCAGCATCCTTTTTGTGCAGTCTCAAAGAAGAAAAAGAAAAAAAATAGCAAAAAAGAAAACTCATATACTTAGGGGGAAAGTGAGCTTGTTCCCACAGGATTCACCTCCAGGTGACTCCATCCAACATTAGCTTGCTTGCTTTTCTTACAGTGAGATCACCCTATAAATCTTTTTACAAATCTTACATTAGATCAAACGTGGTGTTGCATGATTCTGGGGCCCCATGAAGAAGTATTAAAATATCATGAAACTATAATTTGAGGTATGTGATACAGAGATATGCTACACTCCTATGCTGTATGCTGGAATCTTGTTTTAGCTTTGGTACTGATGATGAAATCCTGGACTTAGAGGTGATTCCTTTTAAAGTAGCTAGTTTTAAACTAGCTAGTTTGAGTGCTGCAGCCTGCAGTTCACTTACACTTCTCACTGACGTCTGCTTTTGATCTTCCATGTGTCTGTAGATCTCTCCAAATGAGTTCCTACCGATATTTTATCAGGCAACATTTTTGTGTAACAAATTGCTGATTGTAAAAAGGAATACCCAATTAAGACCCACAAACAAAATACTTGCCTTCATCAACCACAAATACTCAAGCACTGTTTACCTAATCCGTTCAAGTCTTCACGATTCTGCTACCTATGTTTAACCCTATCTGATTAATAGCAGTATGCAAAACTGTAAAGATAAACACACCATGTTTGTCAGCCACCCTCACCCTACATACACTCTGCAGTGACCTGGCCTGAAGCCTAAAACTATATAGCTCCCTAAATCATAGTTTTATTCAAAAACTGCTACACAATCCCAACCAACCACATAGACCCCTAGAATAGAGGAATTAAAAATGTTATAGAAGGCATCCCTTCTGTGTGTCTATGTGTCCTGGTGTGTGCTTGTGGGTACACATATGTGCAGAAGTAGTGTATAAGGAAGAACTCAATAACAACCCACCAGGTTGGGAAGGTGGCTCAGTAGATAAAGCACATGCTACACAACTGCATGCTCCTGAGTTCAAGTCCCCAGAACCTACACACAAGCCTGTAATCCCAGTGCTCCTCCTACAAGACAGGAGGGAAGACAGAAGCATCTGCAGAAGCCTGAAGGCCAGCTTGCCTGGGGTAGGCAGCAGCAAACAAGAGGCTCTGCCTCACACAAGGTGGAAACGGAGGATAGACACCTTGAGTTGTCCTCTGGCCTTCACATGTACATACATGTACATACCCACCCTTACATGTGTATGCACAGACACACACACACACACACACACACACACACACACACACTTCCTATCATACACAGATTCAAATGATAAAATAATAACCTACCAACTATGAACCAATGGTAGTTGACTTTAATTAAATGAGGAAGTATATGCGAAGCCCTCAGAACAGTACCTGTCTAATAACATGTTTTTTAAATGCTTGCTGACATTATAATGCCTAGTACCTATGCAGAGGCCAATTCATATAGAAGGTCCTTATAGATGTCAAATAATAATACCCCCAAATACAGTTAACAGTTAACAAAGTTATTCAGAAAACTATCTGAGATTGTTTCTACCAAAATCAACCTGAATCTATTTAAACTTGAGACAAACTGAGACAAGTGGAAAAGTGGCCCGGAGAGTAGAGAGAGACTCTGAAACCTGGGGTATGTCTACCAGAAGCCGGATTCTGGAAAATGAGTCAGCTAAAATCTAAAATCGTGAGTCAAGCATGCACTGCTGTGGTGTTTGCCTACAATGGGACTCAATTGCTAAAGGGCAAGGAAGGGACACGTGAAATCCTGACTGTTCCTCCCACGACCTCAGTACACACTGCATCCTTGCTATCCTCCAAACACCTTATGAAGGTGCAAGATAGAGCATGATCCATCATCCCTTCTGCCGGCCAGGCCACAGAGGCCTTCTCCCTTTGACTCGGAAATCCTTAGCTTTAGAAGGTTCAAAGCCACAGGTGTGACAGAACATTTCTACAGCAAGCCACCTCAGGCTGCATCACAGACAAACCCCCGATTTAATCTCCATTTCTGTCGCTTTCCATAGGAAAAGGAAGCTGCTATCCCCTAAGTAGAGATGCTAACACTTCCTTAAAAGGGTCATAAGGAACTGGAAGAAAAGGCACTGTGACCTGAGCAGAACAGGGTCTGACTAAGGACAGTGCCCAGTGATGATCATTACTGCCCCAACCCACCCCCGTGGAACCTAGCTCTACACTGGTCAAAACATCTTCTGCTGAAAAACCACTATAAACACACTTATATTTATGTATCTTTTTATTTCCTTCAAGAACACTTCATAGTCATTTATTATAATATTTTGCCAACTGGATGCCTACTATCCTAGAATACTCAACTAACATAAGGGGGAAATGTGAAATAAAAAATATAGAAGGTCTTGTCTCTCTGAATTCTGCACTACTGACTCACAGGAAGGAATGGCTTCCGACTCAAATGCTTTGCACATCTAGAAGCAGGGCAACTCTCTAACCAGAGAGACCACTCCTGCAGTATGTGTTATACAGCTCCAGTCACCAAGCCTATGGTGGAGACTCAGTAAGTAAAGACAGTGAAAGAAGCAACCAACTCTTGGCATCTGGGGTCAGGAGCTGATAACAATAACATGTCCATAATAACATGTAATTTTCTTCTTGTTCCTCATGACTTTATATTAAAGAGTGCATGATATTCCGTTTAATTTAGTAAGACTCTGTACCTTACCAGTGTATACAGACAATAATCCCAAGTGTTCTTCAATGCTGTCACTACTCCTGGCATTTCAGAGGCACCAGCAGTCACTTCCGTCTTAGTAAGCCATGCCTTCTTCATGTACTGTGCTATTACTAATATCACTACAGATTATTCTAACTATGTAAGGGTCTATCAAACTTGATAGTACAAATATCATATTGGTCCTAATGATACCCAGTGCAGTAAAAATACCATTTGGTAACAGTTGGTTTATTATGTGGCCCAATGAGAAGAAAGAAAAAGGCCACTATTTACTGTGGCAATGCTAACATCATTAATGCAAACAACTGAATTTTTCTCATGAATGTAGATGTTCTTACCTAATGGTAGATTTAAATTTTCAATACATGCAACCATGGGACCATTTAAAAGTCAGAGAGTAATATTTACTAAACCAACCTATTAAAAATTTTCAGCATATATTCTTATACACACAGTCATGTGTATAAAACACCAGGAGTTCCATTCAAAGCCAAATGTAATACAGAACTTTAAAAATCAATCAAAACAATTAAATGTTACAATGTAGAAAAAAATGGCCATGTACAAGGGCTGGGTGGCTAGCCACCATATCCTTGTGTTTAATGTCCTTAGACTTAGCAGCATTATGTGTGTATAAATGTGTACAAACGAGGTCACAAAAATTGCAGAAAAGCAAAAGTATAGCAAAGTTCACATTGGGGTCACTATTAATATTAAGGCACTTGAGGGTGTTTATAAAGGAAAACATTACTAGGAGTCATTCTGAGACTCTGTGTGTTATTTCTGTAGATACTCCCACACATGATGTCCCTCAATATTATAAATGACCACTTCCCTATAATCCTCTATATCCCCACTCATGGTTGCTTCCTAGGAAGCACACACACACATTGGTCTCTGGTCATTAAAAAACCCACAACAGAGCAGGGGCCCTGGGAAGCAGACCTGATGTAAACAAATGAAATTATAGCATGCAAGTGAATCCCAGTCTAGGATCTCAAGCATGGAATCAAAGGGGTCACTAAAATTTCTATACTCTCATAAAACCACTTTGCTATAGACAATTGCTGTGAAGAAGGATTGTGCGCAAGGCAAGAGCAAAAGTCCTATTACTAAACCTATCAAACTGTCCTAATCCATAGGTTATATTTAAAGGGCAATGTAATTCTGATTTATTGCCAGAAAAAAATGTTAATTATGTATAACTTCTGGTCAAAAACTAAGTCAAACTATTTAGAGTGTGGGAACAATCATCCCTGACCACACCAAAAGAATGGACTTGGAGACTCGTAGGGCAGTGGGATTAAATTTTCAATGGTGGTTTTGTAGGATTAGGTGTCTGGTGAGCAAGTATAGCCATGGCTATTATAGCAAGCATTTTTCCCCTGGTATGAAGGGCTCTCCCCTGACTTCCCATTGACCTCTTAGTATATATATGATCTTCCTGAACAACTCCTAACCTTAATCCTTATGCTCCTTCCCATCTATGTCCACATCTCTCAGCAAAGACTCTACTGCTGGTTCATCCTTCCCCCAAGATCCTGTTTGCTTAGGGACCTTCCAGGTGCATGAACTATGTCACATCAGCAAGCCATTCGGCAAGTTTGGCTGCTAGTAATTTTCCACTCTGAGCTCAATTTCTAGTTTGAATGGAAGTAGTTAGAAGGCTTCTACAAGCACATACTGGCTGTTAGGGCAAGAGCTCAGGACTGCTTGCCATTTGCAACTTGTAACTCTAAGGCTATCTAAGGCATCTTTGTCTTGAAAATGGACCATCCTATAATTTTACTCCTGAACATAGATATATTCCATACTATAATATGATACACACAGACACACACACACACACACACACACATACTACTCATGGAATATCACAAATTGAGAAAAAGTACTCATGTAAGTTTTTATTTTTAAAGAGCATTTAAATGATATTGATTCCAGTTAGGGCATCATTTAAAAAAAAATCAAATCTAATGAATGGCACATTGGACCTTTGCAGTATCTTTCTATATTTCTCAATTCATAAATCAGAAATTAGGAATCAGAAAGCATTCTGTGATGTGGGAGGGTCCTGTGCAACACAGGTCACTGTAACTCCTGACTCTGGAGCCCTGCCATCTAATATCCTCTCTGCTGGATCTATGATATGCCCATGCATTACGGTTCTTGTTGACAGCCTGTTGCCTTGGAAATATTTTATTATTTCAGTTTTTCCATTTGTAGACCCTTGGCCTTGTAATATGAAGGCCATCCTATTTCATATTTTCGATTATCATTTAAGCAATCTTGTGGAGCTATTTATATATATAAGCAAGAGTTAGACAACGCATATCATCATTTATCACTGTTTAAGCTAGTGCTGTAGGAATACCTTAGGAAAAGTGCCAGCCACCACCTCTACCTTTTAATGCCTTGCAAACCAGCATGGGCAGAACACATGCTTGACACTGCTCTCTAATTTTCTTGGTTATAGGTCCATAGAGCGGAACAACTCTGTGGCAGTGCTATATAATTTGCAGCCTATTAGAGTTTAAAGAAAATCAAACAAGTGTACATACACAAGGTTTCAACTTACTCTTTCAAGCCCTAAAGCCACTTTCTCTGTATGTATGATCCAGAGACCTTCAAGGACTGCTAACTGTCATTAAAGACAAGCCTCTATGAGCAAGATGTAAAGACAGAGTCTTTGCATAATATTATATTCCAGATGTACGCCTGATAAATGCAAATGACACCTTTTCTTTAGTTTTGATCATGGACATATCTGAAAAGCAGGAAAGTGCTCATAAATAGCTGTGTGACCAGTAAGTCAGGATAAATGAAACAAAAAACTTAAAATGTGTCCATGGGGAGTGGGAGGGGACACATCATTTATTAACATATTTGTCTTCAGCTGTTACTGCAGAGAAACAGTAGTAACCAGTCAGTTCCAGGGGCAAAGTACAAACCAAAGCGGAAAGACTGACATAGTTGAAGGAAGGCTCTATGGAAAGCAACCTCCTTTTAAACCATCTGACTTCTCATTTCTCATTACAAAATGAAAACAACTTATAGGTGTGACTTTTACACTTAAATGTGTTAAGAGCATTTAAAATCCTGGTAATAGAGTGAATCCTCAGGGCATAAAACAACCGTTTGGATAATGGACCAAGTTTGTGGTTATTACTGTCTCAAACAGTTTATAACTTCTTCCTTCCTCTCATCTATAATGTCCCTTCTGTCTCCTACTGACTGACTTATTAGCCCTCCCTCGCCCTATAGGTTAAAGTTTCTTAGATCCAACCTTTAAAATGACAGCATCCAAGCTGAACAAGAAGATGCTATTAAAGGGCATTAAATTAAATACAGTATATCCTCCTACAACTTCAATCAGAATTTCAGACCAAGTGTTATTTAGTTCAGCTCTCAAGTGGAGCAGAATAACAAATCGCACACTTTGATTTACCTTCCTCGAATGCCAAATGGAGACAGGTGATAAAGAACGCACTCATGCACAGGCTATGAAGTTTCCTCTAGAAATTAATTCTATCTTCAAGATTCCTATCTCAGAGAAATTCCCAAAATGGCACACAAATAGGCCTCAGCTAGAGAGATTACTGGGGCAATCCCAGTAAGTGCATTTACTACCAGCAGAAAAGGGAAGGAAGTAACTAGGAGGAAAGGAAGGGAGGAAGGGAAGGGAAAAGGGAGAGGGAGGAGGGGAGGGAAAGGGGTGGGCAAGGCAAAGGGGGGAATGGGGTCAACTGTAAATTGATTTCAAAGTATTTATCACCTCCTTACATAAAAGTCATCATTCAAAGCTTTGCACTATGATCTGAGAATAGATTTCTGTCTTTACAGGGTAAAATGTTTAAGATGTTAATTCTTCATGAGACACAAATATTAAGAACTAGATGTTCATTTTCAGCTATCTTCAGATGTGTGATTTTCTAGTTTCAAAGTAACCATTGATGAGCACAGCATTTAACATCTTTTAAAACTAGATGGCATCTGACTCCTCCTTTACATGGAGTTTCACGGAATTAGCTAAGACTTTAGAATACATCGACTATGTATCTACTTTTTAAAGCTGTTTGCTTAATCCTAATCATTCTGCTGTCTTTTTAAAATGAAAATAATGTGTAGCAGAAAAAAAAAAACTACCAAAACGGCAAGTTTCTAAATGAACAGTTCTCTGAGTGTCTCTCCATCTTCGTTTGATACACTAAAGCTATGCTGTATCCAAAATAAAACTATCCATGTGATAACTGAGTCTTGCATCTAAGCACTTCTCTCTGCTTCTTTTCAAGTTCTCCTAAGCCTGTAAGGAAAGTAACCACTTGCTGGGTGGGGGTGCACAACTCTGTATTTGTTTTCTTCTTGAATCAATGGGTAACATTTCATACTTCCTACTGAGCCTTTCCTCTTGGAGACAGAAAGAGATATTCACTTTGCTCAAACCGATATGCTATACGCAATTAATGTCATTAACGCTGTCAATTAATAGCAAATAGGCTTCTAAACAAAGTAGGCTGGATGGACAGCGGGAGGGAAGCACATCGGAGCTGGGGGGCGGGGTTCAGTCACTCTGAAACCTAACAATGCTGTTCACGTAGGATGGTTAGGGATGTTTTGAACACAAACTCCCTTTCCCTTTGGCTCTAGTAGTTTAACTAACTTCAGACAGATATGCTCCACTGAGCCCCTCGCCTGGATATGCAATTCTCACCAGGAACTTTTTCAAACACAGATTCCCCAAACAGTAACTAACCGGGTAGAGATGCTCAGACCACTGACATATTTTGGATCTTGCTGTTTGTTTGCTCATTTAGACTTAAGGGGTTTCTTCTTTTTCTTTCTCTCTTAATTTTTTTTTCCTTACTGGAGAGGGGGTGGAGAGAAGGGGAGGGCGAGAGTGGAGGGCAGAGTCGGGGACCCACAAGTTGCTGGGCTCAGGGCAGCGGCAGCGGGAGGCGGCGCGCCTGGCTGCGCCCGCCCGGCCTAGCAGCTCTCCTACTGCCCCTGGAGCCCTGCGCTCGCCTCCCGCCCCGGCCTCCTCCCCCTCCCCTCCCCCTCCCCAGCTCATTCCCTTCCTAGAGAGCAGCTGCGGCGGGACCTGCGGCGGCCGGGGGATTCCCGGCCCCCACCCTCCCTCCCGCGGCTCCCGGTACACATAGCTCTTTTGGGGTTGTTTGTCTTTTTTTTTTTTTTCGATCTTTTTTTCCTCTCTCTCTCTCTCTCTTTCTTTTGCTTTTTTTTTTCTCCTTTTTTTTTTTCCATCAGCGAGTCACTCCATTCGCCGAGCTCAGGAGGTGCGACTTGCTCTCCGCCCGCCGCCGCCGCCAGAGCCCGCTCGCTGCCGCAGCCGCCGCGGGCGGACAATGCGCTGGGACCGGGCAGCGCAGCCCCCCGCCCCCGGGCCCGCCAGGCCGGGTCCCCGAGGCGGGCTGCGGAGGGAAGCGAGCCCGCCCCCCCGGGGGACGGCGGCGGCGGGAGCTGGGCGCGGGCGGCAGGTTCAATAAACAGAAAAGTGTTACCGTTCTCGCCTGGAAGGATCCTGCTGAAAGCTGGGCTTGGTGGGCGCCATCTTCCTGCAATTTTTTTTTCCTC
Organism: Mus minutoides; assembly: GCA_902729485.2. NCBI lineage: Eukaryota > Metazoa > Chordata > Mammalia > Rodentia > Muridae > Mus > Mus minutoides. The sequence goes on along the minus strand of CACVCL010020422.1, from coordinate 28,626 downwards.
TCTTACTTTTTGCCTCGCTCCCCCCCTCCCGGGGCGGGGGGCGTGGGGAGGGCGGGGGTGTGCGTGTGCGTGGGCTGGCGGGAGAGAGTGCGGGCGTGCGCGGCGCTCGGGGGCCCCGGCGGGCGGCGGCCGTGGCAGTGGCCGTGGTGGCGACGGTGGCGGCGGCCGCGCTGCTGAGCCTGGGAGGCTACGGGAAAGTAGTGGGGCCCGAGCGTCGCCGGCGGCCGGACGTCCCCTCGCGCCCGGAGTGCTCCCCGCCGCAGCTCGCCGCCTCCTCGGCCGCCCGCGCCTGATCCTCCCTCTGCTCGCCGGCCGCCTCCGTCCATGCGCCGCACAGCGCCCGCGGCCCGGGCCGCCCCGGCTCCCGAGACATGCCCGGCGCGGAGACAGGCGGCCGGCGCGGGCGGCGGCGGAGGAGGGGCGGGCGGCGGGGGAGGCGGCCGCGCGGTCCCGCGGGCAACCCGGCCGGGGCCTCCGGGTGCTCGGGCCGGCGCGCGGCCGCAAGCCCCCTCGCCGCAGCCACCGGGCTCGACCGGCGGGCAGATGGGGGGAGCACACCCTCCCCGCAGGGGGCGGCGGGGGCCTAAGAGTGGAGGGACCCGGAGAGGGAGGACACGCGGGGGGGTCCCAGCTTGACCACTGGGAAAGTATTTCTGGGCATTTTCCAGTTGCTTTGCTCCAGAGCTCTCTCTTCTCCTGCAAGCTGATACACACCCCTTCCCCCTCCCCCTCCTTCGCTTCTCCCCCACCCCCTCTCTCTGTGTGCCTCTGCGCTCTCTCTCTCTCTCTCTCTCTCTCTCTCTCTCTCTCTCTCTCTCCTTCTCTCCTTCTCTCCTTCTTTCCCTCCCTCTCTCTCCCGCCCTCTCTCTCATTTGGGGACTGGGAAGCTTGGCTGCTGGCGCAACAACGCCACTCAGTTGCAGTTTCAAACACTTCCCTTCTCTAGAGTATGTCAGCCTGCAGAAAAGAGAGAGTGGGGTTTAGAATGCCAGGAGAGTGGGCTGGACTATCTTCAGGGACAGTGGAAATAAAAGCGTGAGGTGATGAGACTTGAGTTGACCCAGGCCAGCAGGCCCAACTGCCCTGAGCCTCTGAGCACGGATGCAGGACCTGCACCTTGTCACTCTGGCGCCCTCAGCCAGGAGCCAGAGCCAGAACATCTGCATTTTTTACGCCCGTACAGATATGCAGACCCCAGAGTTCAATCCCCAAGCGCTGAGACGCAGTTACATACAAATGCCTTTGCAGAGCCAAGTCCCGGTTCCTGGGACTGGATTGCTGGCCTCTGGAATCTAGTCCAGTCGCCTCTCCCATTAAACTGCCCATGGAAGCCTAGAGAAATGGCTACTCAGTGCAGAGCCAGATGGAATTCTATTACCTGGATAAACCCTGGGCAGTGCATTTATCCACCATGCCACTGCAGAATGGGGACAGCTCCTTTTGCAGACTAGGGCCAGTTCTGTATTAAGCAGGCAAGACAAGACACCCAAGACTGTTCCGCGTTGAACAAATGGAAGAGTCTGGTGGGAAACATCATTCGTGAGTGAAGCTTTGCCTTCTGCTTTAAAGTTGGGGTGGGGGTGCTCAATGGGTGTCTCCTTATGTGCTATCCTTCCAGTAAAGTAGGGAGGGGATTCTGAACCACCACTGGATTCTTAAGTGTGGTGACAGAGCTGTAATATCTTCACCCTATTGAAGACTCTTTGGAGTAGTTAGTAGGCTCTACAGGTAGGAGAGATAGAGAGGGGGTGGGAAATGAATCAGAGAAAGGATGAGTGTTGCCTACAAGACAAATGGGGGCTAGCAAAGAAGAGGGGAGTTAACCAGTTGGAAGTTCTGGTTCCAGGAGACAGTCCAGGGCAGTTCCGCCCTGAGGTGACAAATAAGAGAAGTTTGTGCTCTCTCAACAGGCAGGCCACTGCTTAAAAACCCACTCCTGCCAACCCTCATCAGATCCCCAAAAGCATCTTTAAAATTTGTAAACGTTATCTCACAATTCTCTTTAGCAAAACGTCCAGGTCTCCCTGGTGGAAATTAAATCTACCCCTCAGAGCCCAGAAGCCAGTCCTGGTGACTCCTAGTGCTGGTGGACTGTGAAAGGAGACTCCTGGCTTAAACCTTACCTCCAACACCTGCCAATAATCTTCTTGCCCAACTCTTCTGCCCCCAAATTAACTAAAATTAAAGACAGTAACAGGTGTCAGATCTGAGTAACAACACAGAAGAAAACTGCATTTCACTGCCATCATCTTACCTTGGCAGTATGAGAGAACACTTAAATCAAGGCAGCCATAATTCATTCCAAAGGAGAAAGTTTAGAGGGTTTGGTGGTGTGTGTGTGTGTGTGTGTGTGTGTGTGTGTGTGTGTGTTTCACCCCTGTCTTTAGAAGAGCAGTAGGTTGAGGTTTAACAAGTGGCCTGAAACCCAACAGGAACCTCTAAAGGGAAGTGTTGAGGCAGGGGCTTGGGGGGTGGGGTGGGGGAGATGAGTGCCCCTGGATACTCCTGAACCCCAAGATCATCTTTTTTTTTCTAAAGGACAATGCCAAATCTGGGGGGGGGGGGCCTAAAAGCGGGAGATTCATGACAGCTCCTTATGCCCAATTTACATCCTGTGGGTCAGCTCAAGTGCCTGGAGGTCCCTGGAATTGTCCAAAGGCCATGTGACATTTCTGACCCTTGAATCTCTTCCTCACAGACCACACTATTGTCACTATTGCCTACACTTCCTAGTTAAAGTGACCGCCAGATTCTATTGTCATTTAAATGTTTTATAAAAGAAAAAAAAAACATACCTGAACCATGAAAAGGGGAAACTGAATTCTTTACTGGTGTTCTGCTTTTGAAAGATGCCCAGATCTTTTTTTGTTAAAGGTTCTTGTAATCGCTTGAGTAAAACATGACTAAAATAATTTAATAAAAAATATATGTCTGACAAAGATTAGCCCCTTTAGAGTCATTTCCACGACTTCTTTTTAAAACTTTTGACAATAAGCAGAGCATGTAATGAAGTCCTCTACAGAATATTTGCAATTACATGAACTTGGGAAATACTGTGTTAGGCAAAAATCTGGTCACTGGGCCATTGGTTAGAAGGCACAAAATATAGCAATGACAGATTACTGTAACCTTTTCAGTTTAAATACTATTGTTTCAAACCAAAGGTTCTCAAATCAATGAAGTTTCAAAGATGAGGTAAAATGGGAATTTGAATTATGCATTATGTATATTTTAAGTTAAATGCCATTGGCAAATTTCTCAGATGTTTAATCGTGTACAATCTGGGAAGCACAAATATTTAATTTCACACTCTCATGTGCTCTTTTTTTTTCTTCCATCTACCATAAAATTGAGCCTCATGAATGGAGAGTTTACCTTTTTGATTATATTGTTAGTTTTTCTCATAGCGATTTTGTGGATCCCCTTTTCAATAAAATCTTAGAACATCGAAAGTTATCCTTAAAGGGAAAACTTTAGGGTTAGAAAGCTATTGGTGGTAATTTTCTCTTTATTTCCTACCTCAATCAAAGGGTGCTCAGTGTTTTAATGACAATTATTTTGAATCTAGAGACTATCTTTAGAAAATTAAAAACAATTCCTATATTAAAACTTCCCTTTCACCACCAAGCCTAACTTTTGTAAAATTTTGCTTCCTAACTTGTATCTCGGAATCTCATCCATTTGCATCATAATGCGTTTAAGATAGTTAACAGCGCCTAAGAGATTCGGATTTCACTGTTGTATTCCCTGTAGTAACAGGTGACAGGATCTCACACTATTAGGTAGAAACGCAAGTCTATCTCTGCACATGAAAATCGTCTCTGTCCTATTTGGAAACAAATGATCAATCAGCCTCCGATGATCAATTGCTCCCCTGGCTGTCCGTCAGCGCGGATTCGCACCCGCGGAGGCATTGAGAACATTTTGCTGAAAGGGGGCAGGAAGCCCAAACTTTGCAAAAGCATCTCCTACAGCGTCTCAGACTTGACTGGAACTCTCTGGCTACTCGGGGCTGAGACTCAACGTTCGGGGCCTGGCAGAGGGCAAAGGATGACTTCACTTCGCCAGTGCACTAGAGTGCTTTTCAATTCGGATTGTGTATCCTCCCCCACTCCTCCTTCTATAGCACAGGGGCAGGCAAAGTAAGCCCTGACGAGGTGCATGTGTGTTGTAAGGCACAAAACAAGAGCAAAGTGAGTCCCACCCCAGTACCCGAGACGGGGGCACTATCCCAGCTCGGGCGGGACTACTCACCGCTGCTGGTAGGAGGTGATGCCCTGGACGTTCTGCGGGGTGCCGTTGGCCGCGGCGCCGGCCCTCCCCATGCCCGCACCGGTCGGTACCCCAGCGGCTGCCCCGCCGGCCGCCGCGGCCGTCACCTGCACGCTGAAATCCGGAAAGATTCGGATCATCGCCGCGGCTTGGAGCCCCAGGCGTGACTTCTCTGGGCTCGGGCTGGCGGGGGCTCGGGCTCGGGTTCGGGCGGCGGCGGCAGCAGCGGCGCGAGCGGCGGCAGCAGCGGAGCCAGGCACCAGCCTGCAATCCCATTAGTGAGCCGCGGCCACTGTGCGCGGCGGAGAGGCGCTTTGATGTGCGCGCAGCGGGCTGAGGGGGGGGGGGGGTGGCGAGGAGGAGGTGCGGGGGGTGTGCGAGGGACTTGCAAACAGCAAAACGTGTCAGGGTGGGGCCTTTTCTCCCTTTTGGGGGGCACTGTTGCTCCCCCCTCTTTCCAGGATGTTGCTTTCACTGGCTGCTCCAGCAGCGCCGCGCGAGCCCAGCTGAGAGAAGAAGGGGAGGGGGTGAAGGAGGAAGGATGCACCGGGGAGGCTTGGCGAGCGCTTGGCCGGTGCAAGGGAATAACGGGCAGTGGAGGGTGCGTTTTCCCTCCCTCTTCTACACACACACACACACACACACACACACACACACAGCGCACTTCCGACCCAAAGTGCAAGACTGTGGTGCGCTCTTTCTCCTCCTTTCTCTGGAGAAATAACCACCACCCGGGCTGGCTCCAGCCTTCCGAGGCTGCCAGAAACCAGGATCCCAGCCCGCGGGTGTAGGAATGGGGCGTCAGAGCCTCCCGTTTCAGCCTGGACCCCTCTTTGACACTGTCCTCCACATTAAGCAGAGCGAATGTGACCAAGCGCAAGTTGGGTTCCTGGAGAACTTGATACTTATCTAGGAGAGGTGGTTTGCAAAGGCGACGGAGTGCGGGGCGGGGGATTGGCGCTTTTGTACAATGGAGAGTTTGGGTCGCTTAAAAGAAAGGGCTCTTCCCGCTCCTGGTGAGCGGAAGAGTTGGTCTTGGGAAACTTGTGAGGTGGGGTCTCGGTCCAGCTAGATCCTAGTTTGCACTAGTGATCCATCTCTTAACGCCCCCCTTTGACCGAGGAAACGAATAAATTAGTAGCCACAATTGAAAAGAACTCTGCGAATTCCAACCACCAAGGAAACAAAAAGAGAAAACACGTGCATTTATTTCCTCGCGCCTTCCTGTTACTTCACATTGTGACGCCTGCCTTTCATTAGGGGGTGAAGAGAGATCCTTACAGTTTGGATGCGCCTTTTTAGTGAGACTTGCACTGGGTTTCACTGAGCTAGGGTTGGGGGAGCGGGAGTTGATCGACTCCCTCCATCTCTCCCCAAGACCCGGGTTGCCCACTTTTTCCCCTGTCTTCTGGGGTGAGCAGGAGCGGAGATGCGAGATGCAGGCGGATGCAGCCCTTGATGGACACAGGGCTAGTGCTTTGCTAATGTCCCACACTCAAAGCCCCTGCCCAGCTTAGCTGCTGCTGCTGCTGCTGCTGCTGCTGCTGCTGCTGCTGCTGCTGCTGCTACTGCTACTGCTGCTGCTACTGCTGCTGCGGCTGGGTGGTGGTGGTGGTGGGGTTCCCATTCTGGTACTCTCCATCCCGCATTCAGGGCCTGGGCACTGCAGCTGAAGGGCTAGGGCAGTCGCTGCACCCTCCAAACAAATCCAAGTTAACTGTGACTTCCACGCTGCTGTGACCCAAGGCCAATCGCGCTTCTCCCGGCCAGGCACCTGCTTAACCCTTTGAGCCTGGGAAACAGCCGGCTACCATGATCCAGCGAGACAGGACCCACTGGCCTGAAGTTGCCGAGGGGTAGAGTGACAGAGGCTCCCGAGCAGGACAACTCAGCCCAGGATCTAGGAGCCAGACGCCCGCCCTGCAGCAGCCCCATGCTGTCCCTCCCACCCCGATGATTCTGGAAACTAGAGGAGCTGGACAAAGGCGAGTCCTCGCCAGGCCCCATCCCGCTCCTGCCAGGGCAACCTCTGGGCGTCCCCAACCCAAGTGGCTTTCGGGAGGAGCCTCCGCCCCCAGCAGTCACAGGGAGACTGGAGGGGGGGGGGAGCCTTGGCTCTCGCTGGCCGAGCCCACGGCGCAGCTGCGTTTCCATTTTCCTCTCAAAGAAAATGCTTTGGACGGCAGATAATACCAGGAGATATGAAACTGCTTCGTCCCCCACATGTTGCACGTAAAAAGAATCATAATGAGCATCTGTGGCTTGTGCGAAGGAGCCCATGAGTTAGTTGAAGACCAAAGCAAGGTCCTGACTTCCCGCTTCCGGGTCATTTTCAAGCAATAGGACTAGACATTAGATGCATCGCCTAACTGCTCAGACCCTGGTCGAGCACGCAGTGCGAGGCGGGGCTGGTGGAAACCAGCTAAAGGACCCCTACAGAGAGAGACCTTGGCCCTCACTCAGTCCAAAGCTCTGACCTTCTTACCTTGTCATTCTTTGGATAAGCTCTAAAAGGATTTCAGATACAAGCCCCTTTGCTCTGTGCAGGCTTTCTACTGAGACAGAGACTTCCTATCCATTCTGGAGAGGGCAGTGATGTTTTAGGCCATTTTTACCTGGGTTAAGGTCAGCAATGCTGTAACCAAAGAAAACCCAGCAAAAGACTGAGGAATGAAGTTAAAACTGGATTCCTCAGCAAGCAATGGCTTTCTATACAACAGCAATCTGTCTACATAGTTGGCCCATGGGCGGCACTGGTGCTGACATAGCCACCTGTAGCTAAGCAAACCTGTAGTTAAGGGAGACTTCCAATGAGTGGCTCAGACCGGGCACCAGCAGTGTCATGCAGTGTTTCTAACTGTATCTGCTTCTAATGTTTCTAACTGAGAGGCTGAAGCAGTCTCCATGTACCAAGTAAAAGAGGAGAAAAAGAAAAGCCCTCTTTAAGCAAAGAGGGGAGAGTTTTAATATCTTTCTGCACAATCAACAAGGAGTTATGTATTTGTGGACAAACAATACCACCTCTTTGCTTCAGTACCAGTTCCATGTGTAAGTGAGACTGGAAGTGTTTTGCTAACTAGTTATTTTGCAGAATAGTTGGCCTGCAAACATGAAAGCTCATTTTCCCTTCCTTTCTTAGAGTTCCCCCCCCCCCCGCCCCCAGAAGCCCAAGGGGCTTAACTATCCCAAAAGAAACCATCAGATGTTTAAAACTGCATACTCTGAACTCTCTTCAATTGGACGCCATACTGTTAAAGCAGTTAAGTGAGCACATTCAACCTCAGATTATGAAGCTTTCAATTACTCATATTTAGAATTAGTATGACTGCTGCCCTCCAGAAACTGTTTGCTAAAACACAAAGACAAAAAATACTCGAAGAAGTGCCACAATAGCTTACCTTGGCGTGCATGCTCTGTTTCAGTATTTTATTCTTGCATAGATTATTTCAGAAGGTTGGTTTGCAAATACAGGATCTGCTTATCTTGGTGTTCACTAAGGATCTTAAGCAAGATATAAGTTTATTTTCTCATTAGTGATTTGCAATCATTACTCTGTTCTGTCTGTTAAAAAGCCTTACATGCTGGCAGCTGTTTTGAAATATTTTGAAAGTTGTTCTGGCAGCTACCCAAGCAGAAGGACTCCAGTAAACTACACACTTTCTCATTTCATGCTCCTCCGTTCAAATACACATATTAGTGGATGTAGAGATACAGAAAAGGGGTTGTGTGATGTTGTAAACTCTGAATGCATGCCTGCAGTATATGTCCACAAATTTACATCCTCATTCTTGTTGTCAGTATAAAACTAAGCCCTTTGCTTCAACGTTAACAATGTCCATTCTCTGGAAATTTGTTTCCATTTAGTTAAGTGGTTTGACTTTGGGTTTTCACTCTCTGCCACTGGAAGCTGTCAGTGACAGGTAGGGGAGGAAATGCCTGCTCGGCTTGATTGCATCTAATTTTTGCTTCGTTTTGACCAGACATTCTCCTACAGAAGAAAAATAAGCTTGGAGACAGAGATCAGTGTACAATAAGCAAAACAAGAAATAAATAGGATAAAACTTGCACAATGAATAGGTGAAAGAAACTATTTGTTTTAAGATGGGTGGTTTATTGAAATGATGATACCGCAATAGAAGATTTCTACCAAGGAGCTGAAAGGATGATATCCAACCATCTGACAGGATTCATGCTAGAGCTAGTCATGAAGTGATGCTGTGGCCCTGCCGCACCATGTAAGGAAGATGTTACATTGTTGGGGGGGGGTTAAATAGTTGATTCAATTTTCCAGCTTTGCTTCTCAATCCAAATTGAATTCGGGCTCTTATTGCTAAATTTCCCATGCTATTAATGTGTTCTCTAGTCCATAGGAAAGCAAAATGATAATGTTAGGGGAAGGGAAAATAACACAAACCTAATAATATGGCAATTCTTGACTTTTTAGGAGGGAAACTAAAGAACGAAGATACTATGTCTAATAAATCACTTTATAATATATGGATGGCTCTATATGATGTATGAGGACTTCTGAGGATTTTTACCTCTTAATTCTAAACAGGCCACACATTGAAATAGCTTCAGCTATTATATTATATTCTCAGAAAACTTTCTAAATAGCTATAAATACATAAAATTTAGCTAGAAGGAAATATTTTTAGCTTTGTAAAAGACTCAATAACGGGCAGTAGAGAAGACATTACTTAGAAAAGAATTTGGAAATCTATATATTTTGCTAAATTTTGTGGCACCAATCACTGAGGAGCGTTTGCACATCATTGATAGACTATAATGAAAGGTGAAGTTATTCTTAAATCCTAAATAACAGTTCTCTCAGCATGGCACAATATTTTGTCCTTAAACAACAAAATGTTGCTCAATTTCTTATGCTAGTAGATTTGATTTTGGCATTGAAGTCATGCTAACTCTTAGGAAAAGGACTTAAGTCTATCTGTAATTATCAGGATGCCCCAGTCCCTGGTTCTATTTTACTGATGTAAAACCAACTCAAACCTCATAGGGGCCTCTAGTAAATAAGCTGGTGCTTCAGCCATAGGACCCAACTCACGTTTGTTCTCATGAAAAAAATAGATTTTCTGGACTGAACTTTCGTGTCTGGTTCTCCATGTGCGCATACTCATGTAGCCAATGGACTTTTCTTCATAGAATCCTTCTTATTGATTATAAAAGTATTTACTTAAGATCAGATTGATTGAAAGACTAGTTAAATTGCTTTGAATTTCTTTTTCAAAATGGAATCAACCACACTAGACAGTTTTTACATGAATTTTTCATTTTGGGGTGGATAGGATATTGTATAAACCTAATCACACAGCAAATCAAACAAATGGTTTTATTAAGCTTCATGCTGAGTCAACCGTTCTGTTTTTATTAAAAAAAAAAAAACTGTTATATCCCTTCACCTATAGAGATGGCTCTCAGACATTAGTGTGCATCGGAATTAGAAGGACTTATTAAAACACAAATTTCTGGGTGTCATTTGTATTGGATCTTATCCTGCAAATTTACTCCAGGATGAGGATCATAATCTGCATTTCTAAAAAGGTGTTTGGTGATGATGATGTGTTTGCTTTAAGCACCTTAATTGGGAACTGTAGTATATTTGTGACAGTAGATCTTGACTTTGCTGCACTCTGAGTGAGTGGTGAAGGACAAGGGCTCTAGGTGCTTTGTCCTCAGCAAGCTGATAGATTAGCAGAAGTACATCTGTTAAGATACAAAATATCAAAAGTATCCCAAGTGTATCAAGTGAGTTGTGTATATGTGTGGTTTGGGATGGGGGTTGGGATTGAAGTAGATGAGACCATGTAACAGCATAGACAGGGTTACTTTATTTATTCCAAGTGTCAGCTTCTTTATCTGTAAAAGCAGTCACACTATTTTCAAAGGATTGTCATCACAAAGTACCCAGTGCTGGATCCATGTTAATTACTCCTGAAAAGTGGTCACTCCCAGGAAAAGAATGTCTGCGCTGTCTTTCAAGATCTCAGCCGGAGATATGGGAAAAGTCTTGGTGATTACCCAGACAAGTTATAAAATATTCACACATTCTATTTATGAATGTTGACACATCTAAACAATTATTTATCCTAAACTCTATGAGATGCTTGAAATCAAAGTCAAAGAAGATACCAGATAAAAACATTTCAAGTGCTTCTTAAAGTCAGGAGCCCCTTTTCAGAAGCCTGAAGTTCTGTTTTTATTCAAAAGACAGTAAGTTTCAGGCATTGGTCATATGTAGGAAGTCTACAGACACGAGACAAATAAATCCACAAATTAGAAGTACAATTCAGGTAACAGATATTCTGCCAGCTACTCCTGGAAATAAGGCTATCTGAATTTTATTTCAAATCTGTTTAATTCATCCATAAGACTAAGATAACTGTTGTGACTGAGCTCTTTGTCAGGACTTCCTTTCTTCCCCTGGTCCTTGCCATCTCTGCTGCACCAATTTAAATGAGGCAAACAGGCTGCAATGTGGAAGCTAGGCAGAGCTTATTAGCACAGCACACTAGTAAGGAGCCAGAAAGGACAGTGGTCAGAAACACCATTGTCCTGATCCACTTCTAAGCAAGCATTCCAGGCAGGCTTTTCTAAAACCTCTAGTACATGCAGCTTTTTCTGAGAGAGTGTGTCCTATCCAGGTGTTCCAAGCCCTATTTAGACAGTTTTCTACACACATATCCAGAGGATGGCAGCCTCTGTTCTTCACCGAGAAGCCTGTACATAATGTACAATGATCTTGCACTGCTCAGGGCTGCTGGAGTAGGTTTGCATAATTACCATTTAATGGCCTCCTACACAGACCTGGAAGCCTGTTTTCTTCCAGAGCTAGAGATATGCCCAAGACTACATTCCTCTGACCACCATGCGAATCCTTAACCTTTTGCAGACTGTGAAACACCTTCCAGTCTCAATGTCTGCCAAGCTGCCAAAAACTACTACACTGATTGGATCACTCCTCAGTGCTCATGAACATTTGTAACCCAAAGTCCCCTTAACTCTTGAAGATCAACACAATAATTTGGATTGTTTTCATTCCATTTATCAATACTTATTGCATTAAAATCTAAAACACATGTGCAGAAACTTACTAGTTCATCTAAATTAGTGACGGCAAACTAGTTATGTAACAAATAACATCTTAAAGAGAAATTCATTTTACATGAAATAAGAAATAGAAGGGTGATATTTCTTGAAATGTTGGGTTCTCTTTAATATCTGGCTTAATAGAAACTTTAGATGCTTCTGTCCCTTGTGTATTCATTCTGCTATAAAATGTTGTTCAGGTTGTATTAGAGAAATTCTAGGTCACACAGTTATATATGTAGGTACCGATGTTAAATTTTATAGTCTTGTATATATAAGTATGTATTCCTCTTAGCTACTACACAAAAATTTCTAAGTTTTATTGTTTTTTTAAAGATTAATTTATTTTTATTTTGTATGTTTGTATGTTTACATATGTGTGTGCCTGTTGGGAGCCTACTACTTGAAGAAGCCAGAAGAGGGCATTGGTTCCTCTGGAAGTGATGTCAGCTGCCATGTGGGTGCTAGAATCCAAAGCTGGGTCCCCTGCAAGGGCAGCAAGTGCTTGTAACTGTGGAGCCATCTCTCTAACATTAACAAAATAATTTCTTAAAAGTTAGTTATGACATGAAATCTAGAATCATATGAAGAAACTTTTTAATAGTATGGTCATTAAAATCCATGCATATGTTCATATTTTCCTCAATGTATAATTTTGTACACTTATATATTATTTTAAAAACTTGAACTAATTGGGTTATGTAGTCTTCGAAATAGTGACATATTTTGTTGCTCAATGTGAAAAAATAATAAAGCCGTATTTAAAATGTCTTTACAAGCCTTATCAGTAAGCACTGAGAAGCTGTCAGCGTTCACTTTGACAGAAGTTCCCTAAAATTCAAATTTTTGCTTGAAATTTTGAATTTGAATTTTAAATGTTGATATTCACAAATAAATGTGGTCTGTTACTATCTTTGAATATAAGAAGCACTTTTTGTTTATTTTAAATGTGAGTCAAATGCTGAAAGGCTAAATACCCAAAATCTATCAATTACTTTTTTAGTACGGCGAAAGGTATCACATGAGAGAAGTGACCAGTGAGCCGAAGCACCGTTGACTCAGCCACCCTAATTCCCACCAATCCCACTGCAAGTTTACCTTCGTTGCTTTGATAGGAGTGTAATTTCCCACAATCGAAAATGGCAAATACATTTACATTATAAAAGTTTTTTTCCTCAGCCCACACTTCAAGAACTGCAGTCTTAATAGTTTTTATTATAATAATTAGATAAGATATTCAAAATTCCGCCTTGTGATTTCCCAGCGTGTTTGCCAATCACAGTTCTATGTTGCTTTATTATCAAGTCATGAATATATAGATATCAGTGCTATACTTAGCATTTCCTTTTTATGTAACGCTCAGAAATGAGTGTTTTGCTTAGGGTTTGTAGAGCCCCAGGCTTGATCTCACAAAGAGAGAAAGAGAGAAAGAAAGAGAGAAAGAAAGAGAGAAAGAGAGGAAGGAAGGAAGGAAGGAAGGAAGGAAGGAAGGAAGGAAGGAAGGAAGGAAGGAAGGAAGGAAGGAAGGAAAAGGAGGAAGGGACAAGAGATGTGAAGTAAGTGTCCTTTGTACTTTCGTTTCTTTCAAGTTGAGGATACAGTTTTGAGCAAAGCAATTGCAGTACTTACCGTTGACAATTTGGTGAGAGAAGCTGATTTTTACTCTATTATCTGAGAAACAGATAGGCACACAGAGTCAAATGGCCCTCCAGAAATACGGAATGATAAAACACATAGGAGATAGATTAAGTTCCATGTTGGAAAGAGGTTGACCATCACCTGAAGAGCGTTGTCTGCGAGGCTGAGCCTTTCTGATTCGAGATGTATTTCAACTGAGGGGAAGACCACATTCTAGGGAATGCAGAGGAGCAATTTTACACTGGGTGTGTGTTTGATTTTATAGTATATAGAGACCTCATGTTTAACCATGACACCTCTATGCCACGAGCAAAGTGTCACAGGGCACTTCTCAGTGTGTTGCACAATCTTTCTAACATGCTCTTCATGGGAAAATACAAATAAGTCTCCTAATCCTTCATCATGCAGGGCTTCAGAGCTTTGTTACAAAATGAAAGGCAAACTGAATTCTCATGTAAGGTATCTTCTGTTTCTCTAAAGGGGAGTGAGGGAACTATATAATTTTAAGATTTAGAATAATTGATTTTATTTAAGTACCCTGGACAGCTGCTCAAGCCACAGAGCAAGTAGGAGAGTAACCAACTGGTTCTTCTGGGGGTAGAGCTCTGCGCAAGAGTGGCTGGGAGTCAAAGGCCATCTCAAAGAGGGGGTAAGACATGGGACATCCACTCAGTTAATATACATTGTATAATCCTGTTGAAGAAGTCTATCCCTACTGTCTGCTATATACTTGATGGAAGTTATAGAAGAATCAGCCTCCTAAGATACTTGTTTCTAGTAACAGATGTTCAGTGTTCTGTCTTAGAGGAATCAAAAAAAAAGTATATCGTGGAAATGTTATCCATGCACATTTTCACAGTGCTAAGATGCCACTATAACTCTGCTTTAATTCTTAATTTGTCTGAGAGTGATCTCTTCCAAAAATGATTTAGGTGGCTATCGCCCATGATCATTGTGAGCTTGGTGAGGAGTCTTGGAGTGTAATCATTTTTAAGGGAAGGCATCTAAGCCAACTGTTCCAAGCTTAACATTTTCCAATCTTACTTTGTTTGATCTGAAGGAGTGGTGCAAACTATTTTCTCTTGTAAATTTCCTCTCAGCAAAAGATCTTGGCACATTATGATTTTCACAATTTGAAGTTTTGAAGAAGATATATATCATTTAGCTGTAAAGAAACCCAAAACTGTAAAACTTGAAAGGATAATATTAAGTGAGATAAACCAAACTCAAAGCAAAGGAAACCTCATGGTTTCCTTCATATGCACATTCTAGCCAATAATGTATAGGTGTATATATGTAAGCAGGCTTACTACTGGGTAAAGCCCAATCAGTTAGAAAGGAGATGAAGAGAGGGGAGATTAAATGCCTGAGAAGCACAGTTTGGACAGAAGGACATAATGGTCACAAGAGAGGTCATGGCCTCTTTGGCTTTGTTTACTTCTACTTCATCATAGCTTGTTGTTTCTTTGTTCATCGGGGCTCTGAGAATTTAACATTCTGTTTACCAGCATAGCAAAGACCAGTTTTTGCATTTCAAAAGAATCAGCATGATTTGTTGCCTGCAGAATCCACCATGATTTGTGCCACTGAGGCAGCGATTGGGAAAGTCAGGCTTACTTTTGACTTCCAGTGACCATCAGTGCAGTAGAAATGACACACATCAGTCACTGGGTTCATCTGTCTCCTTGAGTGACGCACTTACCAAAAGTAATTTTTAAGAGCCCATTTAGGGGAAGGGTTCTGTGACCTGGTGTATTTCTCTTTGTGCCATTGAAAATGGTACCAGATCATTCTATTACAGTGTTACCTAATATACACATTGTATTTCTATAGTACAATAAAATGCAGTTTTAAAATTAACACAAGGAATGCTAAATAGAATAGAAGATTCACAGTGCATCGAATTATCTTTGTACAATAGGACATAAATAAAATAGTTGCTCAAATAAAAAAAAAATTATTTCTTATGGTAAATGCACAAGGCACATTACTATGTACTGAAGAACATGTGCTCCTTCTATCTTGTTCTGTCATGTCTAAGGTACTGAAAATCCTATCAAATCCTGTCTAGACTGTAATAGGACAGCCACTGCACCCTACATAGAAGTAGGAGGGTGAAGGAACTATGAATGGGGAGAAAGAAAGCATTTATATTCCTTCAATGAGGCTGTTTCGATATTAGAGGTGGCATGACATCAAATATCTTTGGGTAAGAAGTAGTCACATAATCACTATTGACTGTATGACATATTGAAGTATAAATCTAACCATCTAGAGTATCAGCATTATATAAGAAAGGGACTACTGAATTTAAAAATGCTCTAGCAAGAGACAAGCAGATTCACTTCATCTGAAATTAGAAATTGCCCATCTGCAAGTTAATGAGGAGACACCCGTGGTGTTTACTTAGCAGCTAGTAAATAGCAAATCAAAAGCCTTCTCCTAAAAAGCACAGAGAGATTTTCACGATTATCTGTGAAACCAAAGGGAAGAGACACAAGAATGTGTCTAAAAGTTCTGACATAAGAAATTTTGTATTGGGAAGAGAGGCCCCTTGGTCTTGCAAACATTATATGCCCCAGTACAGGGGAACGCCAGGGCCAAGAAGTGGGAGTGGGTGGGTTGGGGAGCAGGGTGGGGGGAGGGTATAGGGGACTTTTGGGATAGCATTTGAAATGTAAATGAAAAAAATCTAATAAAAAAGTAAAAATAAAATAAAATAAAATAAAAATTTTGTATTGTAAGACATTTTCATCTGATGGGTGACATGGGATTTAAACCCAGATGAAGATGCAAAAATGTTTGTGCCACAATGTGACTTTCCACCGCTCATTTCTTCAATGCATATCCAGAACATGAAGGAGGGGTACTGAGGATCAGAGTTACTCCATTACCATAACATTGTTGGAAGACCATGGTTGGAGTCAACCAAGCTTTGAATGGGAGTCTTTGGTAGGATCCCTATAGTGGATATCTATGTAAAGATCACACATAGCTATACAGAACACCTGACTCTAGCCTTTAATCTTCAATTTTATTTGTTCCTAAAATCTAAACTATAAGTTTATTTTTAAAAGTACATTTACCTCTCTGTCTCTGTCTCTGTCTGTCTCTCTGTCTCTGTCTCTGTGTGTGTGTGTGTGTGTGTGTGTGTGTGTGTGTGTGTGTGTGTGCACTCAAATGCCACAGAACATGTGTGGAAATCAGAGAAGAACCAGCAGGAATCAGTTTTCTACTTCTGCCATGGGCATGTTCTGGGAAGTGAACTCAGGTCATCAGACTAGGATGCAAAAGCCTTTATTCACTGAGTTATCTCACATGCACACACCTCCCCCTTTTAATTACACAAGCAGCTTCTTTATCAAGAATTTATTGCTATTATACCACTGTTCTTACTGTTTGTGGCTTAACAAAGATATTATACACACCCTAGATATCTATTTTTTTCCAGGGGTTGGAGGAGATCTTTTTTTTTTCCAATTTCTCAAAATCTATTTGAAACATTAAACGTGATAGAAATAGAAAAAAATCTCTTATGAAGTCATCTATGAAAGGAAATTGTGACAGGTTCCTGATTAGAAACCGTTCCATCTCCAAGGGAGAATATGCAGTGTAACTGTGTCTTTGTAGAATGAATTGGGTAGTGTTCCTTCTGTTTCTATTTTGTGGAATAGTTTGAAGACTATTAGCATTAGGTCTTTGAAGGTCTGATAGAATTCTCCACTAAACCCATCTGGACCTAGATTTTTGTTGGTTGGGAGACTTTTAATGACTGCTTCTATTTCTTTAGGGGTTATGGGACTGTTGAGATGATTTATCTGATTCTGATTTAATTTTGGTATTTGGTGTCTGTCTAGAAAATTGTCCATTTCATCCAGATTTTGCAGTTTTGTTGAATATAGGCTTTTGTAGTAGGATCTGATGATTTTTTTTTGGATTTCCTCTTGTTATATCTCCCTTTTCATTTCTAATTTTGTTAATTAGGATGCTGTCCCTGTGCCCCCTTGTTAGTCTGGCTAAGGGTTCATCTATCTTGTTGATTTTCTCAAAGAAAGCAGGTCCTGGTTTTGTTGATTCTTTGTATAGTTCTTTTTGTTTCTATTTGGTTGATTTCAGCCCTGAGTTTGATTATTTCCTGCCCTCTACTCCTCTTGGGTGTATTTGTTTCTCTTTTGTTCTAGAGCTTCCAGGGGTGCTGTCAAGCTGGTAGTGTATTCTCTCTCCGGTTTCTTTTTGGAGGCACTCAGATCTGTGTTTTCCTCTTAGCACTGCTATCATTGTGTCCCATAAGTTTGGGTATGTTGTGCCTTCATTTTAATTAAATTCTAAAAAGTCTTTCTTTTCTTTATTTCTTTCTTGACCAAGTTATCATTGAGTGGGGTGTTGTTCAGCTTCCATGTGTATGTGGGCTTTTCATTGTTTTTCTTGCTATTGAAGACCAACCTTAGTCTGTGATGATCTGATAGGATGCATGGGATTATTTCAAACTTCTTGTATCTGTTAAGGCCTTTTTTGGTGACATATTATATGGTCAATTTTGGAGAAGTACCATAAGGCACGGAGAAGAAGGTATATTCTTTTATTTTAGGATAAAAATGTTCTATACATATCTGTTAAATCCATTTGGTTCATAACTTCTGTTAGTTTCACTGTATCCCTGTGTAGTTTGTGTTTCTATGATCTGTCCATTTCTTAGAGGGGGGCGTTGAAGTCTCCCACTATTATTCTGTGAGGTGCAATGTGTGATTTGAGCTTTAGTAAAGTTTCTTTTATGAATGTGGGTGCCCTTGCATTTGGAGCATAGATGTTCAGAATTGAGAGTTCTTCTTGGTACATTTTTCCTTTGATAAGTATGAAGTGTCCTTCCTTATTCTTTCTGATAATTTTTGGTTGAAAGTTGATTATATTTGATATTAGAATGGCTACTCTAGAATGTTTCTTGGGAACATTTGCTTGGAAAATTATTTTCCAGCCCTTAACGCTGAGGTAGTGTCTGTCTTTGACACTGAGGTGTGTTTTTTATATGCAGCAAAATTCTGGTTCCTGTTTATTTATCTAATCTGTTAGTCTATGTCTTTTTATTGGGGGAATTGAGTCTATTGATGTTAAGAGATATTAAGGAATAGTGATTGTTGCTTCCTGTTATTTTTGTTGTTAGAGGTTGAATTATGTTTTTGTGGCTATCTTCTTTTGGGTTTGTTGAAAGATTACTTTCTTGCTTTTTCTAGGGTGTAGTTTCCCTCATTGTGTTGGCTTTTCCATATGTTATCCTTTGTAGTGCTGGATTTGTGGAAAGATATTGTGTAAATTTGGTTTTGTCATGGAATATTTTAGTTTCTCCATCTATGGTAATTGCAAGTTTTGCTGGATATTTGTAGTCTGAGCTGGCATTTGTGATCTCTTAGGGTCTGTATAACATCTGTCCAGGATCTTCTACTTTTCATAGTCTCTGGTGAAAAGTCTGGTGTAATTCTGATAGGTCTGCCTTTATATGTTCTTGACCTTTTTCCTTTACTGCTTTTAATATTCTTTCTTTGTTTTGTGCATTTGGTGTTTTGACTATTTTGTGATGAGAAGAATTTCTTTTCTGATCCAATCTATTTGGAGTTCTGTAGGCTTCTTGTATGTTCATCTCTTTCTTTAGGTTAGGAAGGTTTTCTTCTATAATTTTGTTGAAGATGTTTACTGGCTCTTTGAGTTGGAAATCTTCACTCTCTTCTATACCTATTATCCTTAGGTTTGGTCTTCTCATTGTGTCCTGGATTTCCTGGATGTTGTGGGTTAGGAGCTTTTCTCATTTTGCATTTTCTTTGACTGTTGTGTCAATGTTTTCTATGGTATCTTCTGCACCTGAGATTCTCTCTTCTATCTCCTGTATTCTGTTGGTGATGTTTGTATCTATGATTCCTGATCTCTTTCCCAGGTTTTCTATCTCCAAGGCTTTCTCTCTTTGTGATTTCTTTATTGTTTCTATTTCCATTTTTAGATCCTGGAAGGCATTGTTCAATTCTTTCACCTGTTTTGTTGTGTTTTCCTGTAATTCTTTAAGGGAATTTTGTGTTTCCTCTTTAAAGGCTTCTAATTGTTTACCTGTGTTCTCTTGTATTTCTTTATTTATGTCCTTCTTAAAGTCCTCTATCATCATCATGAGATGTGATTTAATATCATAGTCTTGCTTTTCTGGTGTGTTGTGGTATCAAGGGCTCACTGTGGTAGGAGAATGGGTTTCTGATGATGCCAAGAAACCTTGGTTTCTGCTGCTTATATTCTTGCCCTTGCCTCTCGCCATCTGGTTATCTCTGGTGTTAGCTGGTCCTGCTGTCTGACTGTGGCTTGTCCCTTTCGCAAGCCTGTACTCCTGGGAGACCAGTTCTCTCCAGTAGGAATTTGGGTATGAAGAGCTATGGGACAGGGTCTGAGATGTGGATAGAAACTGGAAGGATTCTGTCCCTGGTTGTCCCTTGGTACCTGTGTCCTGATGGGTCTGGCTGGGTCCTTCTTGGGCCAGGAATTTGAGCAGAAATGGTGTTCTTACCTGTGCTCACAGGTGTGTCAGTGTATTTGGGTATGGAGCACTGTGGCACAGGATCCCCAAGATATCTATTAAAAGGTTTAGAAAAGTCCATCTTCCACAGTGTATATTAGGAGACAGACGATAGATGCTTTAGGTCTAAACACTTAGTTTTTTATATCAGCCACACGGTGGATGCATCAACCAACTCTTGAATGTTTCCTTGCACTGGTTCACTGATGTGTCAACACACGTTGACTTGCTACTACATGCCAAGTTTTCATCTAAACATCAGGGTTACAGCAGTGTGAAAAATGAAGTCCTTGCTTATATGGACCTCTTAATATAGGTACAAAGAGATATTAATAAACAAATGCCCATAAATTTCAGAATAAATAGCCCCATAGACTTGTCATTCAGATAAAATGTCACAGTAACACATGAAGTTTCAGCACAGCACCTGATGTGCAACATGTTCCTTCATTAATGCAACAGGGATTTGAGAAAATTGTCAGTTAAAAATATGAGTAGTCAGACAATGTTAAAAATTACCTGTAATCCCAGCTGCTTGAGGAAGCTGAGGCAGGAGTATCTCTTTAATCCAGGATTTTGAAGCCAGTTTGGGCAACAAAATGTGATCCTGTTTGGAAGAAAAAGAAAGAAAGAAAGAGAAAGAAAGAAAGAAAGAAAGAAAGAAAGAAAGAAAGAAAGAAAGAAAGAAAGAAAGAAAGGAAGGAGTTTATCATAATAGTCTAAAATAGCACACATAATTTGCAATGAAGAAATTGTTTCTCTGGTCTATTTTTTATTTTGTAAAAAATTTAAATCCTCAATTTTAATTCTTTTGTTTGTTTGTTTGGTTTTTTGTTTGTTCATTTGCTTGTTTGGTTTTTGAGACAGGTTTCTCTGTGTAGCCTTGGCTGTCCTGGAACTCACTCTGAAGACCCGGCTGGCCTTGAACTCAGAAATCTGCCTGCCTCTGCCTCCTGAGTGTTGGGATTAAAGGCGTGCACCACCATGCCCGGCTCAATTTTTATTCTTATATCTTCGAAAGGGATAATTCCACATTCAATACATTTTGTAACTTCCCTTCTGTTTCTCTGAATTTGCAGGATAAGAAAATGAACTGCTTTTATGTCCACAAATAATTAAAGGTGTTAAAATGTAAAGAACT
This sequence comes from Mus minutoides, assembly GCA_902729485.2. Classification (NCBI taxonomy): domain Eukaryota; kingdom Metazoa; phylum Chordata; class Mammalia; order Rodentia; family Muridae; genus Mus; species Mus minutoides. Next base: position 7,924 of record CACVCL010020422.1, on the reverse strand, counting down.
GAAAATGAAGATTTCTTATTTCTTGATCATTGGCTGCTTGATAGTACACACTCACATGCACACACACACACACACACACACACACACACACACACACACACTTTAGTTTCCTCCTTAACAGCCTTTAAAATACATTTTATTAGCCCCACTTTCATGAGTTTCAAAAAAGAAACTCTATGAATTGCTATAAACTCAGTTATGTATAATACAATTAAAGAATTTTCACTGTAGCTTTTCTCATTCAGAGTCAGTTTTTATTTTACAGACAGTGGGGTACAGATAAAACCAAATGGAATGTAATACTTCTGTTATAAACCTCTCTCAATATCTTACTAATAACGAATCTTCAAATAAATCAGACTATTTAACTTTGCCTATTAAGTTTGTTTTGATAAATATGGAAAAACCCACATTGACAGAGATAAGTTACACCCATTGGTATCAGCCATTTCCCTTTCTAATTGGAGAGAGCAATGTTATAGAGAAGAATGTAGACCAGCAGTGAAATTTTTACTTGAGAACTTACTAGAAATGCAAATTGTCAGCCATCACCTTTTAAAAAACCTAGAACAGGATTTTAACCATGTGTATTCTTAAATTCACTGTAGGCTGTTAGGATGTATATGGTCACTTATTGGTAAGAAATAAACCGTGCTATAGACCACCCTGTACTACTTTCTCTGAAGCAAGATCTCTATGGAGCCAACAAAAATATATGTCATTGGTTTCCTGTCCAAAAAGTTAAAGAAAAGAAAGCAAGGAAGGGAGAAATCAAGAAAGGAAGAAAGAAAAGAAAAAATTTAAAACCACAAATATCAAGGAATTTCTATAACTATTATGGATTTGGGAGTTCTGAAGACTCTAAAACTGGAGCCAATATTTCAAAGGCAACCGGCACGAATTTCGATCAGCTTCCAAAGGGAAGGGAATATATTGCAAGGACCCCAAGATCTTCCAAGTGCAGGAGAGCAAACTTAGGGCAAATAGAGGGTTCACATTGGCTGCTTCAGAGGCTTCCTACCCTGAGGGCTTGCAGGAAAGGGTCCTGTTGCATATGTAGATGAACAGGGAGTCTGATTGGTTTGTTAAACTGTCACCGAGATTAGAGCTTCCTGAAGCTCCCTTCCAAAACGTCAAGTCAATTTCTTACTAAACTCTTTCTCATTTTAAATGGGAAAAAGATTAGACTTTTGAGTGCTTGGGGAAAAATATAAAACTGGCTGGTAGGCAAGCTTTCTCTTTAAAAAAAAAAAATTCTCTTAGCCTTCTGAACTTGAATATAGCTTAATAAAAGCTACCGGAAAAGACTAAATCAAGCAGGGCAGGAGTAAGAGAAGAGGATTAAAAAGGAAACCAAATCTCTCTTTGAATCAGCATTCACTGAATATCAGTGAAAGAAAATACTCTCAAAGTTTTTGGAGAGATACCATCGAGACAGAGGAACAACTAACAAATATTTCCAAATAATACATGGAGTCTTTTAACTTCGAACCAACTGGGGAAGTTCCTTCCAAGGATGCAAAAATGTGCTTGGTACGGGAAGCAGCCATACCTCCTACTGCTTATCAGCTTGGCTGCTCTCCTGACCACAACATCAGAGACTCCACTAGACACTGGGTCGGGTAGGACTTGGGGCTGGAAGACGCCAAGGATGACGTCTTCCATCCCTGTAGATGGAACAAACACAATGGACAGAGCTTGTGCAAGAGAACTTTCCAGGTAATTTATTCACCATAAAGCGCCGAGGTTTCTGGACCAGTACACCTGTTTGGTGAACAATTCCCAAGAACCCGTGTGAAAGAACATTTAACTGGTATTGGAGCAAGTTGACCAGAAAGGCTTTTGGTCCCAAATCAGACTTTTATCATTATTGCGTTAAACATCACATCTGGGAATTGAGCGTTCATCTGACGGTAGGAAGGTAGGGGGCTCTGCATGGAGGAGGCTGGGGATACCCAGAAAACAGAAAAAAGAAACAGGTCCTGGCAAGGACAAACCTTAGGCCAAGTCTCTGAGACTGGTGAAAGGGAAGTGGGCAGGGAGCAGGCCTGGGAGTCAAGACTGCAAACACAGGGCAGTCACTGCATGTGTATTTGAGGGATTCCACGCTGGGGAAAGTGGTCAGCCCAGGGTTCTATCATTCTCAGTCGCAACGGAGGGTCTGGGGGAAAGACTGTGGCTCTGGTTCAAAGGCTTAACACACTGAGAAGGATGGGGTGCTGGGACCCGGTCAGCTCTGCACACTCCACGGAGCTGAACAAGAAGGGCAAGCTCTTTTTTGGAGTCCCATGTTGTATAAGTCCTTAACAGCCACAGGCCACCCTCTGCCATGAAATTCGACTTCAGGAACAGCTCGGATTTCAGGACTGCCCCTGCTTAAAACTCAGGTCTGGCAACTGGTCCTTACCAGTCTCCTCTGTCTTCAATCATTCTCGTCAATTATCCTCTCTACAGGTCTGGATGGTCTGTCTTCTGATTCTGTTTGTTTTGAGAGACACCATCTCAGTGTGTAAAACAGGCTCACAAGAGATCTACCTGCTTCTGCCTCTCGAGTGCTCAACAAGACTTATTTTGTCTTTGTTTTAATTTATGTATGCATAGGTGCCCATGAAGGCCAGGAGAGGGTGCTGGAGTCTCTTGGAGCTGGAGTTACAAGTGGTTGTGAGCTTCCGGATGTGGATGCTGAGGAACCAAAGTGGGTTCTTTGAAAGAGCAACGAATGCCCCCACCTACTGAGCCATTTCTCCAGGCCTTTCTGCCCCGTTTTTCCAAAAATACATCTCTCTTTACTGTAGAAGACTTAGGTATATTTTTTCCCTTGTTCCGGTGGAACCCGCTCGCTCGCTCCGGTCGGGTGCTCTTACCTGCTGAGCCATCTCACCAGCCCCTTAGATATTTTTCAAATTCACAGGAGCCTGCATTGAGATGCAATCAGGGCGTGCCATAAACTCCGCTATGCCTTTATGAACTGTTGGCCTCACAGAACACAAATCACAGTTTCTTCTCCAGAGAGTACAGACAGCAGGGTTTCTTACACAAGAAACTGGCTCCTGATATTGGGACTTGAGCAGTATCCCTAAGTGTAGGAAGTCATGTTTACAGCTCAAAGAAAGTTCCCAGGCACAATGCTGGCACCCCATATCTCCCAGGGTTACAACAGAGATTAAAGCGCCCTGAGAAAAAATTGCCTATGTGTATTATTGTCCATATCACATGACTATAGATATTTCTGCTCCTCTTTCTTGATTCAAATAGAAAAAAAAGTCTGCTAAATTAAAATGTATATATATTTAATATATATATATTTAATATCTCTCTCTCTCTCTCTCTCTCTCTCTCTCTCTATATATATATATATATATATATATATATATATATATATATAGAGAGAGAGAGAGAGAGAGAGAGATCCTTGCTCAGGGATCCTGAGTCTATAAGCTCCTCCTTACCTACCCTACGTTGGTCCCCATTGCCAAAATCTAAACGTTCAACTCCATCTTTATTTTCTAAGCTTCTGCAGATAGGTGCTAGCAGACAGAAAACTTCTGGATGTCTGTTTTCTCTGTTAAGGGGCCCAGCAACGATAAAAGTTATATTGTTTATCAATGTGGCAGCTAGATGGTGGAGGCAGAGGTTCCTGCTGCTATGCCATGAAGACCCTGAAGGGACCTCCCCCACGGGGAGAGTTCTAGCTCTCAGTAGAGACAAGCCTGTTCTCTTCCCTACATGAGCTCTGAAGGTGGAGAGGATCCTGTGCAGCTAGTATCATCAGACATACCCTATATGTCAGACTTCTGATTCCCCGACGAGATCTGTGTCCACTGGGGAATTCCACCATCCCCAAAGCTCAGCAAATTCATGAAGTCTTTTCCAGTCTTTTTCTCTTTTCCCACTGAGAAGGTAAAGATGGCTTTCTATATTGCTGAAGATGCCCACTGGGTTTATAGTTCCTTACAGGCTTTTAGTCTCCTATTGTCCTTCAGCAGGTTTTATGTCAATCAATTATCAGCAAGCTTAATTCTCTGTCCTCACAGGCATTATTGTCACCCATCTATGACACTGAATCCCAAATCAAAGCAATGACACTATTTAGAATTTTTGCCCGTGGAGTCACCACCCTGTGCTAGGAATCCTGTATGTTCCATCTGTCACCCATAGTGGGTCCTCAGTGCCAGATGAGTTTCCTATAAACTGAAGCTATTGTTACAGCCGTGAAGGGTCCAGGATGCTCATGCTAAGACACAGTTGGAGTGTACAGTGGGAGGGATAAAGCCTGTAGAAGATGAAGGGAAAGGAAGCAGGCTTGGAAAGACAGAAATGCTCCCAGTCCCGGAAGCAGATGTAGGAGGAAGCACTTGGCCATGGTTACTAAGGGGATCTAACTAAATCTCGGCCAACTCTATGGGAAATCCATAATAAAGACTGACTTCAAGGAGTCTCACATGGGTGGAAACAGCCAGGTCCTAGAACCTCTGGTCTGGGAAGGGATGTTGGGAGCGTGTGGCCGTGGCTTACGTGTAGTGGTAGGTGTCAGAATCAGTGCAGCTGGAACTAGTCATGTCTCCACAGATGCCATTCGTCATTATTTCCTGGACAAACATTTCTTCTCCTTTCAAAGGACAATGATGGTTTAACACGGGAATGAAAGGTGAACAAGACCCGGCCTAGAACTGGTACTGGGGAAAACCATGCACAGCACAAAGAAAAGCCCTGGATGGGTGGACCTCTTTCATCAGTTCAGCATCAGCATCAGCATCTCTCCTAACAGCAGCAATATCAGCAGCTGCCTATCTTTATGCTAAGAAGCTCTCCTGCCTGTCTGCACTCACCCCAGCCACCCAAGAGATCATGACTCGAACCTGACACTTTTGCTTTGGTTAAACCACCATGTGCCCCTTTCTTTCCCTGCTGCTACTTGGTGCACAGATGCTGAGTGTTCTCAGAGAGCATCGCACAGAGAAAGTCCACCTAAAAAGGAAGCCATGTCGTGGTTGTGTAAACTGAGCAAACAACCAGAAAACCCCCGAAAAACGAGATTTTGATGTCGCATTTTAGAGTTCCATGATACCATCAGAATTCAAAATGTACGAATTTGCTTTTATGATTAGATGGTTTGAGGTGTGTGTGTGTGTGTGTGTGTGTGTGGTGTGTGAAAGCTTTCTGGAGACCATAGGACACCCATGGATGTCATTTTCAGCAATGCTATCTGCCTCCTTTGCAATATAATCTCTTACTGGTCGGGAGCCCACCCATTAGCCTAAGCGGGTCAGTCAGCTGCAAGGAGCTGCTCGGGTCCACATCTGTAGCCCTGGAGTGACAAGTACACACCTCCACCATGATCGGGATTTTTATGTGAGTTCTGGCTCACATATAAGTCTGTGTACTTGCAGAACAAGCTGTTTACTGACTAGGTGCTCCCTAGCCTTCAAGTGGTAAATCTTAACATAAAATTCATAGAGGAAGGGCAGAGTCTGGAGCAGGGGCATGTTGTCAAGAGAATCTTCTCAGTATGAAACCAAAGAAGGGTCCTAGTATTGGAATTAGAACAGACATTAGATAGCCTATGGTCAAATCCTTTCCTTAAAAAAAAAAAAAAAAAAGATTTGTTATATGTATATGAGTACACTGTAGCTGTCTTCAGACACACACCAGAAAAGGGCATCAGACCTCATTACAGATGGTTGTGAGCCACCATGTGGTTGCTGGGAACTGAACTCAGAACCTCTGGAAGAGCAGTCAGTGTTCTTAACCACTGAGCCATCCCACCAGCCCCTTAATCCCTTCCTTTTAAAAGCAAGTCAGTTTACCAAATGACTGAGTAAATGCGAGTTGACATCAATGAACATGCCGCGATTGGGAGAAGCCCATGAGGCCTCAGTCCTACACAAAGAACTATAGACAGCCGAGGAATGCCAGGAGTGGGAAGACCACACAATTGATTGTTCAGTGCCAAATTGTGAGCCCTGAAAACATACATGCTAGAAACATTGTATGGACTTAGCTCATACTCAAAACTGTATTTGTATAAATAAATAGATATATGCATAGAATAACAATTAATGAAAAAGAGAGTGTGGATTTGAAGGAAAGTGGGGAGGGGTATGTGGAGGATTTGGAGGGAGCAAAGGGAAGTGAGAACTGTTGTAATTGATTCAAAATGGGGGGAAGAAACTCAGTGAAGGCTGTGTGACTGATCTAAGGTCACGTGACCGCCTCCGAGCCAAGCCCACCTTACTAAGTTGGCAGCTCAGGGCCATAGTCTCACAGTAACACCGCGTACCCCCTTGAGAGCAAGAGGGAGATTACACAGTCTTTAAATTAGCAGAATTCATAGAAACTGGAGAAATTAATTTATAAACAATAGCAGTCATCTAATGCTAATTCAGCATTTAATACCAGTAATCCTGGATAATGGAGCTGGTGCCGAGGAGAGTGACTCACGTGGGCCTCACACTGGAACTTAGCATTAGTTAACGACAAAAATAAAAATAAAATAAAATAAAATAAAATGCAGGCAGACTAAGTACAAAAAAAATTTCTAATCCTTATTAATTTTTCTGTGGCTAGCCTAAAACCCGCCCTCCTTTGTTCAGCTTCTGTTCTTCTAAGATGTATTTGTACAGTCTGGGCTGTTGTAAGAGGAAACCCACTGTGGAAAATTTGAGGTAGCTTTTTCTATCGCTATTTACTTAGTTGTTGCAAAGGATTTCAGGAGGACTTTTCTTTTTTCTTTTTTTCTTTCTTTCTTTTTTTTTTTTTTTTTCGTTTTCCGAGACAAGGTTTCTCTGTATAGCCCTGGCTGTCCTGGAACTCATTTTGTATGGCCTCGAACTCAGAAATCCGCCTGCCTCTGCCTCCCGAGTGCTGGGATTAAAGGCGTGCGCCACCACACCCGGCCAGGAGGACTTTTCTACCTCGATACAACCACTTCCTTGTGTTTATTTTATAGCAGGGTTTTTCTTAAATCACACTTTTTTGATCCGACAGTTAAATTAGAAGCTAGCATTTTTGAGAGACAGCTGTGTCCATAAGAATTGGCCCCGGAAGAGGCGACTCTTTACACGTATGAATATGAGTAATAGATTCTCTATAATCTTTTATTGTCTAGGAAAAGCCTTGTGAACTATTTGAGAATTTATGTTTCAGAGATGACATATTTGTAAATTTTATTAGTTTTACAGACATTATATTTTTTAAAAAAAAATCGATACTTTTAAGTTCACCTGATAAACTTCGGTGGCATTTTCCAGATTTTTCTTAAAGCAACACAATCGTCAGTCACACGCTCAGATTCATATCATCTGTCTACTGTACCAGCTGTGCACAGTGCAAAGGGCAAACAAGCTTAGAGAAGACCCTGTGTGACCAGGAACAGGGAGGAGAAGTGTGTATTTCTTCATCCACAACTTGTTTGGCAGCTCTCAGTGCTCTTACTTTTAAAAATATATTTGATTTCAGGAAAGTTGTCAGTTCATATTCAGGGCATCCTTTTTATTTGTGATAGTACAGTTGTAAGTAGATGTCAATGTGTTTTAAGAACTATTATTGTAAACACCTAGGTACAAATGTTAATGGTAAGGAAAACAAAAAAGATGAAATGTACTCCGTGGATAAAGCCTGAGAAAATACTGTCCTGCCATCCACTATAAAGAAAACCTAATTTTCCTCTTAATGTGTCATACATTCTTTTTAAAATTCCAGAAATATTGGAACCAAGCGGCAGCAGCACACACTTGATTCCTGCACTTGGGAGGCTGAGGTAGAAGGAACATGAGTTCAAAGTCAATCCAGTTTATGTAATGCGATCATTTAGGAAGGAAGGGAGAAAAGGAAAAAAAAGGAAGAATAAGAAGAGTGGAAGAAGGAATGAAGGAAAGAGGGGGAAAGGGGAGTATTTGGGGAGTGTCAGAAGGAAGGTAGAAAG
>CACVCL010020417.1:0-84203 GCA_902729485.2 Mus minutoides | reverse complement strand
ATATATATATATATATATATATATATATATATATATATATATGTCCCATATTACCCAGGTATAATTTGCATATTATATACATGGATTATATATCTGAAGCCTGCTAATCACATAATCAAAGCATATCAAAATCACATAGCCAATCTCTTAGGCGTGTCAAATTTTGCCAATAACATAGTAGATCTGCTTTCTTCCTATAGTTCTTTTATATTCTTCTGTATATTTTATTTTAGTGGATACATTCAAAAATAAGTTTATTATTTACTGAGACAGTTAGCATTTTAGCATTAAACAATGATTACCATTAATAAATCCTTTGTCTGGAAAGCCCATTTTGCCTGATTTGAACACAGCTCTAGGTTAATGTTTGCTTCTTTTCATCATGTTTTCATGATTTAACTCTTAACCTTTGTCTTTATGTTTCAGACATAGCTTTTACACACAGCACATCCTGATCCATTCTTTGACGCAGTCCATTTTGATCTATCCTAATTACTCATCTATTCAGACCTATTTTGTTTCCTTTATCTTGTACCTTTTTTTTTGTCTTCACTCTTGTGTTTTCTTTCTTCTCCCTTTGCTGCTTTAATTTATTACTTTAAGTTCATCTTTTCCTCTTTATTGGTTTGGGAGATACTTATTCTTATTTTATTTCTTTTCTTTTGAGGCAATCCTTGAAAAAATTTAAATGTATACTTAGTACAGTGTAAAGTTAATTAATATTTTTATAACCTTTCCAAATAATGAGATCATAGAATAGTTTAATTCTATTTATCTCTCTTCACCTACCTCATAGATAGGTACTCTCTTGCTTTAGCTTTCTTTTTATTGGCATTATAAAGTATATACCTTAATATCATTTTATAGAAACAGTTTTTAATCCAGACGTTCGCTTTTATTGTACTCGAAATATTTCTATGTCAGAATTCTATTTTGCTATCTAATTTCTTCTTAAAATACATCTTTTAAATTTCCTTTAGTATACAACTTCTTTGATATTCATTTGCTTTTGCTGTTTTTGTTGATAGTTTCATGCACGCACATAATGTGTTTTTATTAAATTCATGCTTATATTTGTGATACTCCAGTTCCTCCCTTACCTTCACCCCACTACTATTCTCTTTCAATTTTATGTGTTCTTTCTTTTAATCCACTGAGCTAACTTATGTTGTGTCTATGTGTACAGCCATGAAGCCATCTACTAGAGCATGCGTAGCCTCTGGAGGCACATTCTGGGAAGAAAACTTTCTGGCTTTCCCAGCAGCCACCAACTTTTAATTTCTTTAGCCAGGAGTGGGATTTCATAACCATTCCCCTATCAATGCTGAGATTTTATATGGGTTAATCCTATATACTACAGTGACAGCCACTGAGAGTTTATATGTATGACTGGCTCCAGATCTTGTAATTTTTCTACCCCTCTTCTCTGGTGATTCCTGAGTCTTGGGAGGAGGGGTTGTGATACTGATGCTCCAATTAGAATGGAACACTCCTTGGTCTCTTTTTCTCTGAATGTTAACCATTTATGAGTCTCTGTGCTAATTGATATCTACTACAAAAAGGAACACATCTGATCAGAGTTGAGAGATTTAATAATCTATGAGTATAAAGATAAGTAGTTATGAGACAAATACTGTGTCCATCTAGCAGAATAATAATGAGTCCTCCCCCGAGGGCATTTGACCTCCTCGGCAATAAGCTCTAAACCCCATTAAAGGTATAAGAAAGGTATAAGACATGAGTACTATGTTGTTGAAGAGGCCTTAAATCCAATCAGAAAGTGATTGGTTACTCTCATAACATTCATGGCACCATTGCATGAGAGGAGATGTCTTGTCAAGTTACTGTCTATCATAGCTGGCTGACTTTACAGTTGAGTAAGACTGCTTTACTCTAGCATAACCTACATGGCTATAAGACCTACTACTCAGTAAGAGTTAAGATTTCAGATTGCTTCCAATTTGATTTCTCCATGTTCGATGACTCAAATGTGTGCAGTCTTCAGCAATAGGGTCTTACTGTCAAGTTCTTCAGGCTAACCAATAGAAATGGCAATAGCTTGTAAAGTTCAGGGGCTTCTATGGAACCCCTCTGATCAACAATTCAAAAACAGGTAACCTATACTTGACACTGGGTCTTTTATTTGCTAGCCTATGGTGTCTGGGAGAGGCATTGTTCCACTGTTATAGAGTAACTCTGTTTAAGCTTTTAAAATATATATGCATATATTCCAGAGAGATCATACAGAAGTAGATTTTCATCTGTGTTTTCAAAGTTCTTTAGTGTAGTTACCCTTCCTTCTCCTTGCTTTCCCATCTTCAACCCTTCTTGCTTCCTTATTCTCCCCTCCTGGCATCTGTGTTTCATCTTCTGTCCCTTGAAAGCTCCTTCTCTATAGCTTCTTACTTATTTCTGATTTCTGTACAAACTTGAATTTAAAGACAAATCTCTAATAAGTCAAAGCTAACATCTACATGTAAGAGAACAAGGGGCATTTGTCTTTCCTGATCTGGGTACCTCACTTCTAATTATTATTTCTAGTTCCATCCATTTACCTGTATATTTCATAGTTTAAATTTTCTTTAGAGTTAAATATATATAATTTTCATTACTTACTTACCAGTTGATAGACATCTAGGCTGTTTAATTTTCTTGGTTATTGTGAACAGGGTAGCAATGAACATAAATGAACAAGTATATCTGTTATATGATATTGAGTTCTTTGGAAGTATGTCCAGGATTGCTATAGCTGGATCACATGGTAGAGCTATTTCTAGATTTTTGAGAAAATTTGATACTGATTTCCATAGTGGCTGTGCCAGTTTGTACTCCCCAAACCATGATTATGTGTCTGTTTTTCCCCTTATCTACCCTACTGGTTATTGTCAATTACTTTCTAATCTTTACCTTTATCATATACACTTTGATTTTAGTGAGAATGAAATCTCAAGTTAGTTTAGATTTCCATTTCCCTGATGGCTAAGGATTAGTCATGTGTTGGTTACTAACATTGATACGTTCTGTGAAACTCACTGTTATGTGATTTTTTTTTGTCACTATGTGGACATTATAAAGTATGTTTACACAGCTACAGATGATATGCACTGTGGAAAGAATACCTTGTGTATTATATGGATGCATCTCCTGTAAATTAAAAAAACCTATGGCCTGTGGTTTAGGTAGGAAATGGGAGGTGGAACATCCAGGAAGAAGAAGAATTCTGGGCTAGAGCCAGGCACAGGAAGATCTTTCCAGGGAGATGTGAAGAAACAGACGCATGGTACATGAGCACAGGTAAACAGCCACATGGCAGAATGTAGGCTCAAATAGATGGGATATTGTAAATTAGATCTAGGCAGAGAAGAGCCTAGCGATATGGCCAAGGTATTTGTAAATGTATTTTGAGTCTTAGTCTTATTTCTGGGAGCATGGTGCTGAGCAGAAGAATGGATATAACTTCTACAGTGTAGCTATACTCAATAAGGCCTCTTGAAACAATCAAGATACAGTAAACAGAACACAAAGTATATGAGGTACCTGCATGCATAGCACAATAGCCATTTCATTTTATAGTAATCTTTTTTCTTATCATTTTTCCACTGTATTCACTGCTATTATAGCAATCAAAATCAAAATGCCATTAGTTCAGTTTAGTTTTGTTTTGCATAACTTATTCACTTTACATCTTGTTCACTGCCCCACCCAGTCATCTCCTCCCAGAATCCTTCCCCCTTCTCCCTCTCCTCTTCTCTTCTGACTAAGTGAGCCCCTCTGGGCATTTCTGCCATCCTGACCCTTCAAGTCTCTGTGAGGCTAGGCACTTGTGCCACTGAGGCCAGACAAGGCAGCCTAGCTAGAAGAACATACAGGCAATATTTTGAAGAATAGCCCTCATTCCAGTTGTTTGTGACCCACATGAGGACCAAACTGTACATGTGTGACTGGGAGGCTTAGGTCCAGCCCTTGTATGTTCTTTGGCTGGTGTTTCAGTCTCTGAGAGCCTCAAGGGTCAGGTTAGTTGATTCTGTTGGTTGTCACGTGGAGCTCCTATCCCCTAAGGAACCGAAATGCTTCCTCCCATTCTTCCAGTAGTGTCCCCAAGTTCTATCCACTGTTTGGCTGTGAGTGTCTGCATTGGCCTGAGTTAGTTGGTGGGTGGAGTCTCTCAGAGAACAGCCATGTTAAACTCTGACTGCAAGCATAACAGACTGTCATCAATAGTGTCAGGAAGTGGTACTTGCCCATGGGATGTATCTCTCGTTGGGCTAGTTATTGGTTGGCTATTCCCACAGTCTCTGCTCTATCCCCAAACCGTGCATTTCCTGTAGACAGGATAAGTTTTGTGTTGAAAGTTTTGGGGATAGATTGGTGTCCCTATTGTTCCACCAGGGTTCCTCCTTGGCCACGGGAGGCAGCCTCCCCAGGTTCCATATTTCTGATGCTATGAGTCACAGCTAAAGTTACCCCCATTGATTCTTGTGGGCCTCCTTTATCTGAGGTTTCAATTTATTCCTGGAGATGCCCCCTACCTGCCTGTCAGTTGCAGATTCTTATTCATTCTCATGGATATCTGGCTATCCCCCTGACCCTCCCCACACCTAACCCTGAACCCTCCCCACTTCTCTCCTGAACCCCTCTCCTACCAACTTGCCTCCCTTCATCTGCCTTCTACAACCATTCCATTCTCTCTCCCAAGTGAGACTCAGGCATCTTTGCTTGTGCCTTTCTTCCTATCCAGCCACTTGGGTTTGTGGAGTGTAGTGTAACCATTCTATATTTTATGGCTAATATCCACTTATAAGTGAATACATACCATAGATGCCCTTTTGGGACCGAGCTACCTCACTCAGGATGATATTCTCAAGATCCATCCATTTGCCTGCAAAATTCATGATGTCTTTGTTTTTCATAGCTGAATAGTATTGCATTGTGTAGATGTTCCACATTTTTCTTTATCCATTCTTCAATTTTGTGGCATCTAGGTTGTTTCCAGTTTCTGGCTATTACAAAGAAAGTTGCTGTGAACATAGTTGAACAAGTGTCTTTGTGGAATGGTAGAGTATTTTTTGGGTATGTGCCCAAAAGTGGTATAGGTGGGTCTTTAGGTAGAAATCTTTCCAGTTTTCTGAGAAACCACCAAATTGATTTCCAGAGTGGTTGTACAAGTTTGCAGTTTCACCAGCAATGGAGAAATGGTCCTCTTGCTCTACATCCTCACCAGCATGTGCTATCGCTTGATTTTTTGAGCTTGGCCATTTTGACATTTTGAATTTCTCTATTGAGAATTCTGTTTAGCTCTGTGCTGCATTTTTCAATTGGGTTATTTTGGTTGTTGGTGTTTAACTCCTTGAGTTCTTTATACATTTTGGATAATAGAACCTCTGTCCCTCTGTCTGATGTAGGGCTGGTGAAGGACCTGTCCCAATCTGTAGGCTGCCATTTTGTCTTATTGATGGTGTCCTTTGCCTTACAAAGGTTTTCAGTTTCATGAACTTTTTAAACATAAAGAAGACCATGAGGTAATAGTGAAAGGTAGGTGATAGTTAATACACACCACAGGAACATGGTATTTATTGTCATTATCAAGTACTATGCAATATGTGCTTTTGGGACATTGGCCTTATAGTGAGTTTGTTTTCACCAGAATTACCACAAGCACATGTGTGGTATAGCGCAGAAATGACATCAATAGGTCACAGAAAGTTTTCCATTTTTGTCTGGTGTTGAAAGACCCTGTTGATTCCTTTATATGCATACAATGCACACTTGGTTTAGCTGCCATTGTAGAATGCATGATCATGTTTATCAGGAGAGATCAGAGGCATTTTATGTTCTGAAGCTGAAGAGAAAAATCTCTTATTTAATAATTTCTCTCTTTTTATGATTCCTCTTTGAATGTTTCAAAGGATGATCATATGGTTTTATTCCCATTCCTTTACTGAGTTCTTTGTTTTGCTTTGGGAGTCACAACTCCCCCACCACATTCACTCAATGTGTTGAGCTGCCTCATACCCTTAGGACTCAGCCACTCCAGCTTCAGGACTCATGACCCAGTGGCCACAGGATCTTTGTTTCCCCTTCCTGACCACTGGCAGGGTTCTGGGAAGGATTAAGGGAAGAGACAGTAAAGATGGGGATTCAACACTATGCTTCTGTGGACTTCTCTTTCCCTGCGTACAGTATCCATCTGCTTCTCCCTATAGTGCTAATGGGCATGTTCAAGCGTGTCCTAATAATTTCTTTTAAGCATTTTATTCAAGAACTGAGGAGTGGTGCCAGCTCCTAGAATTTTCCTTCACTCCTGCACAGAGCTTGCATTGCGAGAGCATATAATTGTCCATAGCTGTTTAGCTCTTGATGCTTTGTAAATTTATTTTGTTTTGAAATAGTTGTTCTCTGAGTCTATGAGTGCTCACCTGTACTTTCTGACTTTATGTGGAAATCCATTTGTGATATTGAATAGCTTAGAATATGCCAGAATGAGGCAACCAGTCTAGAAACAGGAATAGTGGAGAAGTCAAAGAAATAAACGTGTTGCATATTTTTTATTTTAGTATCTGTTTACTTTTTCCTGGGACCTTCTCCCTTCATTTTCATCTAACTCACACAAAGTAGGTTGATAGCTGTGCCCAAAGTCAGTACCCTAGGAGCTTTGATTCATCTCTTTCTAGCCGAGATGACAAAATTGAACCCCAGATTCATGCTTGTCTTTCCATCCATATTGCTGAGGTTTTTTTTTGTTTGTTTGTTTGTTTTGTTTTTGTTTTTGTTTTTTTTTTGGTTTTTTGAGACAGGGTTTCTCTGTATAGCCCTGGCTGTCCTGGAACTCACTTTGTAGACCAGGCTGGCCTCGAACTTAGAAATCCGCCTGACTCTGCCTCCCAAGTGCTGGGATTAAAGGTGTGCGCCACCATGCCTGGCGCTGAGTTGTTATTGTAAAGGAATATCCACTCAAATTTTATTTCCACTTTTTTTCTGTACCCAGGCAGGCCAGGTAACAAGTTTCCATCAATGGAATAAGAACAAAACTAATGATGTCACTTCAATGCCAGGGATACTAAGAAAAGATGTGACTTTTTTATTTTTCTCAAATTTTACTTTCCTAGTTCTCAGGGTGTGTTACTAAAAGGTGTGAGGCTCTTGAGGAGAAACAAAGTCACAGGATTGGATCTTCCCCTCACAAAATGAAGAGGAGCAGCTTACCTACCAGGGACGCCTACATCTATCTTCTATTTAAGTCAGAAACACGTTGACCTGGGCCCTGGAACTTTTGAGGTTGATTTATTGTAGCTGTCTGCATTACTCTAACATACATAACCTAGGTATTCATTCTGGGAAGACCTATCTGTGTTTTATTTGCTGGCCAGAGACACTAGGGGATTATACTAGATGTTTCAAAGCTTCATGAGGCTGGAAATATAAAGGTCTTCCATCAATCATCCTTAATGCCTATGCAATTTTGAGACACTGAGTGAAGGTTTTGGACACATAGCTTCATATAGTTTCTCATTTTACTTCTTTAGTTTTGTCACTGAATGAATGACGCTTCTATGGTGCAATAATTAAGAAGATAAATTCCTATGTGGTCTAAAACATTTCTGTGGAAGGCCAGGGATTTCATTATCTTGTGTGTGTGTGTGTGTGTGTGTGTGTGTGTGTGTGTGTGTGTATTTATGGTATGTGTGTAGTGTATTAATGTGTGCTTCTTAATATGTTTGTGTGGAGATGAGAAGTCAATGATAGTATCCTCTATTAATCTCCACATCATTATCTTAGACAAGGTCAGTCTCCCAATGAACACAGCACTCACCAATTGGTTAGACCAGCTGGTTAGGGAGCTCTGGGAATGTACCTGTCACTCTTTCCCATCCCCAGTGCTGGAGTAAAAGAGATGGTATATAATGCTTAGCTTTGACTTGGGTTGGGGGACTCAAAGTCAGGTTATCATGTTTGCACAACAAGTGATTTACTCCCCAGTGCCTATATACTTCTTGGAGACATTTTATAAAACATATTTTCAAAGCTAAACAACTCCTAAATTGGCTATGTTTTATTGCACCAAAATTTCCTTTTATTTAGGTTTCTCTAGTAGCCTGGTGCACGGTCTAGTGCTATGGTTTTAAACCCTGCAAGGCTCCCATCCAAGGATTTTTAGAAGGGATTTTGATTAGGTGTGATGTTTCCCTCATTTTCTTTCTAAGCTTGAAGTGAGAGCCCAGTACATCTTTGGCAGAAATTTCTCTCTCCATTCAACAGTAGTTTGTGATAATAAATTTTGGAGAGAGGGATCTAACTCTTAGACAGTTGTGGGCTTTAGCTGTCAGTATGTGTAAACAGAAGTTTTAACTGGATTTATCAGATCCCATGATCGAAAGTTAGTGTAAGTCATAGAGGAAGAGGAGTTGGGAAATACTCTATTTTTTTGTTGCAATGGTGGGAGAGCCTTTGGTTTCTTTTATTCTGACACTCAGAACTCACCCTACAGTCACTGGGTCACTGCTCACTTCAAGCTGAGCCTGCTGGGAAGTGAAGGCATGAATGGGTTAGGTTAGAACATCTGGGAATTTCTTTTTTTTTTTTTTTCTTTTATTAGATATTTTCTTTATTTACATTTCAAATGTTACCCCTTTCCTGGTTTCCCTCTGAGAACTCCCTATCCTTTCCCCCCCTCCCCCTGCTCACCAACCTATTCACTCCTACTTCCTGGCCCTGGCATTCCCCTACACTGGGGCATAGAGCCTTTACAGGACCAAGGGCCTCTTCTCCCATTGATGACCAAATAGGCCATCCTCAGTTACATATGCAGTTGGAGCCATGAGTCCCACCATGTGTACTCTTTGGTTGGTGGTTTAGTCCCTGGGAGTTCTGGGGTGTACTGGTTGGTTCATATTGTTGATCCTCTTATGGGGCTACAAACCCCTTCAGCTTCTTAGGTCCTTTCTCTAACTCCTCCATTAGGAACCCTGTGCTCAGTCCAATGGTTGGCTGAGAACATTCACCTCTGTATTTGTCATACACTGGCAGAGCCTCTCAGGAGACAGCTATATCAGGCTCCTCTCAGTG
Organism: Mus minutoides; assembly: GCA_902729485.2. Lineage (NCBI taxonomy): Eukaryota > Metazoa > Chordata > Mammalia > Rodentia > Muridae > Mus > Mus minutoides. The sequence continues at coordinate 75,140 of CACVCL010020417.1, read as the reverse complement.
AGCACTTGCTGGCATACATAATAGTGTCTGAGTTTGGATGGATCCCCAGGTGGGGCAGTCTCTGGATGGCCTTTCCTTCAGTTTCTGCTCCACACTTTGTCTCTGTAATTCCTTCCATGGGTATTTTGTTCCCCCTTCTAAGAAGGACTGAAGAATCCACACTTTGCTATTCCCTCTTCTTGAGCTTCATGCAGTCTGTGAATTGTATCTTGGTTATTCCAAGCTTCTGGGCTAATATCCACTTATTAGTGAGTGCATATCATGTGTGTTCTTTTGTGATTCGGGTACCTCACTCAGGAGGATATTTTATAGTTCCATACATTTGCCAAAGAACTTAATGAATTCATCATTTTTAATATCTGAGTAGTACTCCATTGTGTAAATGTACCACATTTTCTGTATCCATTCCTCTGTTGAAAAATCTGGGTTCTTTCTAGCTTCTGGTTATTATAAATAAGGCTGCTATGAACATAGTTGGGCATGTGTCTTTATTATATGTTGGAACATCTTCTGGGTATATGCCCAGGAGTGGTATTACTGGGTCCTCAGGTAGTACTATGTCCAATTTTCTGAGGAACAGTCAAACTGATTTCCAGAGTAGTTGTGCCAGCTTGCAATCCCACCAGCAATGGAGGAATGTTCCTCTTTCTCCGAATCCTACCCAGCATCTGATGTCATCTGAGTTTTTGATCTTAGCCATTCTGACTGGCTTGAGGTGGAATCTCAGGGTTGTTTTGATTTGCATTTCTCTGATGACTAAGAATGTTGAACATTTCTTTAGGTGCTTCTCAGCCATTTGGTATTCCTCAGTTGAGAATTCTTTGTTTAACTCTGTACCCCATTAAGAACTCAAGAGGTTAGACTCCATAGAAGCATCTGGGAATTTCTTATGTCTGTCCACAGCAACTGAATAAACCTAGGTTACTGTTCCTGGCACTGGGACACAGCAGGTTACAGAGGGAAGTGGAAGACTTGTCATGGGAATGGAGCAGGTGTATCTCGACAGAAATATATTTTAAAAGGCACACCTAGGTCTTGGCAGTTTTCTGGGAGCAGCTAGCATGATCTATACATAACTAGAACTGATGTAGAAGGAATCTTTACTTTCTTCTGTCCCTTCAGGGTTATGAAATGGTCACCTACTCTTACATTTTATAGGTTTAAGCATTTAACTCTCCATCCTCCCTTATGGAAGCATTTCCCACGTCTTTGACAATACATGCTTAGTTAAAGTTGCAGAAAGAGACAGTGTTTAGTTGTCCCTTACAGCTCAGTTGGAAGACTCTAGTCAAGTTAATTTGAGCACAAACTTAAAGGATTTCCCAACTGAGATGGAATCGAAGGCTTCTGCAACCTCAGGATTGTTTACTTTGGGCAGAGTTCAAGGTTATCTTGCCCTCTAGTTGTTAGGTAAGAAGTTGTGTTTAGCCCTGACCCAATGTTAAGTTTAGTCCTTAGAGGAATCATGTACAAGTAAGAACAGCAGCATCCTGAGTGTGCTCCCTGAAACACATGAGTGGTGAGGGCTGGGCCAGCTGTCTGAGATGTCCCCCGAATCCCCCAGTGCAGCTGGAACTCCCCTCCTTTGTGGCACCCAGGCCTATCATTACTAGATCACACTGCTCCAGGCCATGTGACAAGCATACTAAGGGCAGACAATACAGTGAAGAAGAATGGAAGAGGAGTTGCATTTTATCCCCTTTCATTCTATCAGCAGAGAGACTGCAAGTGTTATGCTAAATTCTGCCTATTAATTTGGGTATAAATAGACCCCCTTTTCTAATCCAGATGCAGCCGTGTAGCTCTCTGTACAGGGTTGGCGATGCTCTGTTGTGTCTTGGGAGTAATAAGATTCTACTGGAAAGAATGCAGGCAAATCAGCCCAGCTGAGATTACATAAAAGGATAATGAAAACTAGAGAAAGTATGTAATAAACTTCAATATCGAGTTGAGTGTGATTTTTAACAAAAGTATCTTGCATTTAGCTCAGCGACTTGAGATCCTCAGATAGTAGCTAAATGCATTTTGTGAAAACTTTCCCAGCCCTGGGCAGAAGCCATTTTGTAGGCAAGGTAATTCTTCTGGAAAGGCATAAGCTGCTAAAAATCAGAGGCTTATGGATGGATTTCAGACCCTTGCTGATTTATAGTTAGAATCTCAGAGGCTTGGGCCCTGCTAATGAGTGGCTGGGCATCCGATGGGGGAAGTCCCACTTCCTCCATCTAGGAAAAAGGCTTTTTATCTTGAAAGATCTGGTGCATTTTTTGATTAATCTTTGTGTTTTTTTATTATGCCACAGCTCCAGTATTCTTGGACTCCAAAGCCTGCCAATTTATTCTGTATTTATCTTAGCTCCTGCTTTTCTTCTTCAGTGCCTCCTACAGTTCCTTCTCTTTCTGTCCTTAGATGTTTTGACCTTGTAGAGAAGCAATTTCTCAAGAAAGCTTTCATCAGATCCACGAGTTGTCTAACAATAAAGGGCTTTATGGTAAATTTAGACAGAGAGACAATGTGTACCACATTCCTCTCTTGAAAATTTGTGATGTGCTTTTTAAAAGATGCTGAAGAAAAGTTTTTTATATATATATATATATATATATATATATATATATATATATATTTGTTTAAGTGTATAGATGTATAGCAATTTATTTAGTATCAAGATGTCTAGCTTCCTAAGAAGAATCACTAGTGTTTAGAATTTGCTTTGGGCATTTTTTCTATAATATCACAAATTGCAAAGCCTATTTAGATCACTACACATTCAAATTATTGAGAAGCAGGCACGGATCATGAAATCTTCTAAAATACTTACTCTTTAAAGCAAACACTGGAAGCACTGGATAATCAAATACATAAAAATGAAGAGTCAGAGGCTTACTAAAGCAGAGACTGAAAGAATAATCAGGGCTGGTTGCTGTTCCCGGTGTCGAGGTGCTGAAAGGGTGATGCCCTAGGTGCTATTAAAAATGACTCCCTGACAGGGACCCTAAAAGTAACTGCACAGTGTGATTCATAGAATGTCTACATAAAAGTCTCACACAGGACAGCCACACAAGCAGTGATATGGTAGGATATGCACATGTGGGAATTAACAGACCTGGGGCTTGATTTCTTTGCTCCTACTAATTGGATGTGTGAGCTGGAGAAAGGCATTTAATCTACCACGTCTTATTTATCAAATAAGATAATTGCATGAGATATAAGTTCATCCTAAGTTCTAAAAGTCATAATCAATAATAACTTTCCAGGTAGGTCTTTATGGGAACCCAGAATAAATCAAATGGGTGTGTATGCCCCAGGCCTCTGGGCTTCTCTGCTTCCCTTTTAATTCTTGGGAGATGTTATACTTCAGAGCCATATGTGTTGCACTAATTGGCAAGTGCATTGCATCCTGTGCCAGTGACATACTACAGATTTGGGAGAGCACTGGAGCCAGCAATGCTCTAAGCATCTTGGAAATTGTGGCTACCTCTACAGAGAAGTGTCTCCTTCCAAGAAGGCAGTTTTTTAAACTATGTTCTTAGTAAACTTCAATTAATAAGGACCCTCATGTCCTAGGCTCTTCTAGGTATTTGTGGGGGCAAAAACACTGACTGAATTTCTTACTCTCACGGAGTTTATATTTTATTGGATGAAGACAGGTAGTAAACCATAATAGTAATAAATAAGAAAAGTGTGTAACAAAAATAAATTATATAGTATTTTAAAAGGTGGTAAATACTGTGGGCAAGACAAGGGTAAGGGGCAGAGAACCGGAATAATAAGTAGAGAAGCTGGTTAGAGAAAAGGACCTTTGAGCATCTTGCGGAAAGGAGATGAAAGAGGTAACCACATGCTTATCTGGAGGACGAAATATGTGCTGGGGCACCCAGTACAGGAGAAGCATCTGCCCAGAAGGCTCCAGCAGCAGCAAGGGGACCCGTGAAGCTGGAGTGGCGTGACTCCGGCAGCGGCATCTGAGCAGTATCATTCAGCTGCATAAAAAGGGCCATGCAGCCTCTTAGAGCAACTTTCATACTTTGCAGCAGGACAGACCAACTTCAGGGTTTGTTGCCCTCGTAGGAAGCCTCCTCTGAGACTCCCTCCCTGGCCTGAGACACCCAGTTAGCACCTGTGCATTAGAATAGCCTCTCTTCCAACAATAAAGCATCCAGCCTTTGTATCTGTAACAGCTTCCCCTGTAATTTATGCTTTCTATGGTGAGTTTAAATGCTGACTCTATCATTATCTGAGTTTATTACCATTTCCATTTGCATATGTTTGATGGGAGGAGTGGCAGGGATGGGAACCCTCTGGACGGATTCCAGACTGGAAGTCTGCAAGTCTCTCATTACCCTTACTTCTCTTTTTTGTCTTATGGCTTCCTTAGGGCCTGAGCCAACATCAGCTGTACATAAAGCTATGGCTCAGGTTCTCAGTAGCTCTGCTGCCTGTTCTGAGCCTGCGTGTTTTCTCTATCCATTACTGCATCATTTAGGATGTCTAAGACATAGGACTCCTAAGACACAGTCGACTTTCTCATCATCCCCATGAACCATTAATCCTGCTTCACAACTAAGAACAGACATTTTCTCACATCAAATAAGCCTGGTGGTTTTTCTCTTGAACGGTTGGATTCTGCTTTTCTGACATCAAGGAGAATTGTTAGTATTCATAAACCTTAAATATTGTTAACAAGGTATGCAGCATCTACTCAGAGAGTCAACCATTGTCCCTCATGACCAATTATCCCATCCCCCATCCCCCCACCATAGCTCCACCTACTTTCTCAAAATCACCTCCCTGGTCAGGAATGCGCACTGCCTTTTACCATGCTCTGAAACATTCTTGTGACAGCAGAGTCTCCAAATTATTCCTAGAAGCTAGGAGGTAGGCCAAGCTGCAGGGGGTGGAGGGTGTAGAAGCAATTGTTGTCTGGTGGACAGCAAACTTAGTTTATTTTACAAGGCTGTGTTCTCCCCATTGCTTACCTTTGAAATAGTGTGCACAGGTGCCCCCTGTTTGATTCAATTTCAACCCTCATCATGATTTATAGTCCCACCTGATCATATCCAGATCACTGTGCTGTTTGCCTTTGTCTGCTGAGCTATGGTCTATGATTGGGGAGTCTGAGCCAGGCATTTTAAGAATTCAGAGTGAACAAACATGTCTGTCTCCCACACATTTAATGCAATCAACAATGAGCCTAATCTATATTTCTTTGAAAAGTGACACTTTTAGCCTACAGAGAATACTAAGCTGAATGAAGTGATGTCAATTATTAGACACACAAAATCCTTTGGAAGGGATAAACTGCATAAGGGAATTTATCAAAATTTGTGGTTTTTCACTCTGTGTATTTCCACAACTACTTACAACTTTCTTCTTCTTCTTCTTCTTCTTCTTCTTCTTCTTCTTCTTCTTCTTCTTCTTCTTCTTCTTCTTCATTTTCATCCTCATCAACATCCTTCTCATCATATGTTAGCACAGTAACAACTAGTTAATGAATATTTATTCTGTCAATTATACTGACAGCCATTGTGTGAGAATAGACTCTTAAATATATCAACTACCTTAAGATTTCGGTTATTATCTTCTTGGTACAAATTAAAAAACAAGATAGCACCACAGATTTGTGGAGGGTTAGTAACTCGTTCAACATCCAAGACAATCATGTAGCCAGATGTCAGTATAATAATAAGTATGGATAGTATATTAATCTGACTTTTCATTACTATAACAAATTACCTGAAATAAATAATTTAAAGAATGGAAGGTTTATTATGACATGGGGTATCAAATATTACTGTCAACAGGGTTGCTTGTTCTAACATTTCTGGAGTATATTGTGAGTAAAATGAGTTACCACATGGGGGAAAAGAAACAGATAGATGGGAAGGTAATGGGGACCAGGTATAGCCCTCAAAGGCATGTCCCTAGTGACATACTTCATTCAACTTGACCAATACCGTGACATTTTTATTACCTCCCCATATAGCAATCCCAACTTGAGACCATGTGTTAAACACATGAGCCGTGGGGCACATTTCAGATTCAAATCGTAGCAGACAGAGTGTTTATGTACAAATAATGATAGACATGTAGACAGTAATTTGCCTTAGGCTAAGGGACTTTTGTCTAGCAGAATTCTATACCGGTTATCAGCGCCATGGGATGAGTCCAACTACATAGAGGAGAGCCGTGACGGCCTCTGTGTCAGCTCTGGGATAGAGATTCAAATATTTTTGTTTAATGGTGTTTAGTACTGGAGTTAGCAAGTTAAAATACAAAACAGAGAAATGGTAACAATGGCGGCTTCTGTTGTGCCTGGCTAGCAGTTCACTCTGGAGCTGGTGCAGGATGGCTAGTAGTGCGTACCTTTCAGGACTGGCATTCTGTGCCGTGCAGGAGTGGTCCTGAGGACCACTAACTTACATGCTTAAGCAGAACAAAGGAAGATAAGCAGAACTTACAACTGGGACAGATAGTGCCATGCAAGGTGATGAGCCTCACCCTGGCTGTGTGGGCTCCTCATCTCTTGCTAAGGAAGGGTTCCATACCCAAGGCCCATTGTTCTCAGTGAAGCACAGGCTGTAAGATTGCACGCAGGAGACTGCCTTTCCAGATCATGTCAATGGGAGGCTTTCCTGGTGCATTAAGATAGGATCTTGCCATGTGCCTGCTAATCAGACACATAAGTATTCGACTATTCGAATAAGGCATCTTTACCCTAGCCTTTACCTTTACCTTAGCTCAACCACTTCTCTCTTCGTTGAATCCTTTTCTTAGTGTTTTATACCCAACAGTCAAATTTGACTGGTTGTTAGGTAGGCGACGGTGACCAATGATGTAAGTGTTAGGGAGTCTGAGTGCCACCTCCTCTGAGAGGCTTCTCTGTCACTATGCACATTGCTCCCTCCTCTATGCCTGCAATACCTGTTGCTTCTAGTTCTATTGATACTTGTAATAGTATTCTGAAAAATGTGTGCTGTGCATTGCTTGCTTAGAAAATGTCAGCACTTGGCCCTTGGCTATATGGCTTCAGCCTTCATTGAATCATTTAATCCTTCCAAAAACCTTACATGGTAAATTTTTATTGTCACCATTACATAGACAAACTAAGGCACAGAGGGCTCAGGAAGTTGCTCTGGGTCATTCAGGTAGTAATTGGCAAAGCCGGGATTGTGGACCTAGGTGTTCTGATGCTGATGTGTGAGGCTTTAGCATATCCCCTTGTCAGTGGTTGGCCTTACCTCTTCGAAGCAGCTTACTAATCCATGTCCCCAAAGGTAGGATGCGCATCTTGTGTATGCCTTTGTTTCCAGCCTGTATCAGGTCATTGCTTGGCTCCTAACGGGCATCTATGAAACCATTTGGTGAGTGATTAAGAGAGAAACGATCCGGGGTGGACAATGGAGGGCTCTCTAGGGCAAACCACACGGGTGGGCGTGTCTCATTGCTTTAAGATGCCTACTGGCTGCCATTAGCCATTGTCTTGGGACCCAGAGGAACGGAGGGATGAAGGAGAGAGGTTGCAGGATAAACTGTCTTACTAATGGATTGCTTTGCACCATTGTCGACACTCTCACTGGCCTAAAAGAAGAAGGAATTTCATGGGTTTCTAACCTCAATTCTATTAGCATCTGTAATTCTGCCCTGGTTTTTTCCTCATTTGAATTGCAATCATCTTACCCTCTTCTGTCCTCTGTTTTAGTTTTTCTGTTGAGGCACCTGTCACCTCTCATCACAACACCCTGTGTCTGTCTCTCCTCCATCTTTGCCATCCTTATGGAAGGTTTCTAGAACATAGTTCTCTCCTTCCCCGACCCCCGGGAATGGTCTTATTTTAATCAGCTTGTACTCAGTAACTAGCACAGGGCTTGGCCTAAAGAAGCTGTGGAGCCATGATTCTGAAGTGAAAGGTGGATCTGGGGAAAGTGGGTTAAGGACATGACAGAACGCCCAAACAGCACTTGAACAAACCTCAACAACCTCAAAGCAGAGATCTATCTCTGGCTTATGGAAGCAAGAAGCCTTTCGATCTTGTCTTCAATCCTCTTTGCTCTCTTCCCCTCCAGCTCTTGTTACGTAATAGTGGTGCCATCACTTCTCCCAGGACTGGTTAAGAGAGACCGGAAACGTGATTGGGCGGGGTTGGGGGGCAGGGAACTGGAGAAAACCTAAAACAATAAAGATGGTTTAATTTATATCTGATTGCAGCAACCAGCTGGATATGCCATCAATTATTACACCCTAGAAGTTATTAAAGCGTGCCTCTGTCACTGGCACCTTATTAGCTAGGGATTTATGGGGCACAAAAGCCACAGGAGGGGATATTCACTTACAGCATTGCACGTGGATGCAGACGTGGGGGTTGTCTATCATCAGCTTTACCTGTTCCCATACTTTTCTATTCTTAGGTCCTACAGCCTTGGGTTCAAAACTAACCTAGTGCCTCTAAAACGTGCATGATGATGGTAAGTAGTCTTATTAACTGGAGCCTCCGTCCATTTTTGTGTGTGTTTCAACACCCACGGCTGTAATCCTACCTTCCAGACACGAGAAATATTCTCGGTTAATTTAAATATTTCTAGAGTTTTCAGTATTGCAAAGTGCCTCCTTTGATAATGCCTCCCGTTTTGGCTGAGTTTTTAAGAAAAAAAGGCTTGACATTGGACTTCACTTCGGCTAGCTCTGATGTTACAGCCGGAGAATCCGAATCCTTCCATCCTTTGCTTTACACTCCGTCTCCCTCCTTGAAATGCCCTTGAAGCTGGCTCTCAGCCCTCCCATAAGGAGACTTTCAGTTTCCTACCACTGATCTCTGGACTTAATGTGAATAAGTATGCTTTTTTGTGACTGCCTTGACATTAAAGGCACATTTCTTCTTAACACAATTGGATGCTTTCCTCATTCCTTGAAGCAATTTATTCCTAATTATAACCAATTATAATGTGTGATACCAGGAAATAAAAAAAACAAATTACATTTTTAAATTTGAAGCTTGGTTAGGGGAAAATGGCACTGAGCAATCATGTCAATTTTTCCCCTTTGAAGATCAGATTTTTAAAGAACCGAATGAACGCTTCCACATTTTGATCCCTTGAAGTACCAAAGTGACAACACACGCAGGAAGAGATGGCAATTTAGTTATTTACCCAGAAATGCAGAGTTGGGCATTATTAATGAGTGGCTAGATCACACTTGACATTTTACAAAGTGACTTACAATCGCACCTGCACTTGTGCGCACACACCTGTGCAGAGAGTCTGTGTGGCGAGGAGAAGGAGGAGAGAGGACAGAATTGGGTCTCTTCTCAGGGGACTCAGTGAGTACAGAATAAAAAAAGCGCGATGTGAATTGGGGCCACCAGGAATTAAATCCACAAATGGTGAGGGATGGCTGTGCTAGGTTAATATGTGTGCACACACCTATTTACAGACGCACATGCATGGATATAGTTACGACTCTTGCCATTATTCTGTCTTAGTTAGAGTTTCTATTGCTGTGACAAAACACTGTGATCAAAGGCAACTTGGAGAGGAAAGGGTTTATTTCATCTCACAGCTTGTAATCCGTGTTCCAGGGAAGTCAGAGCAGGCAGCAACTCAAGGCCTGAACCTGGAAGCAGAAGCTAATGCAGAGGCCGTGGGGAAGGGCTGCTTATTGATTTGCTCCTCATGACTTGGTTAGCCTGTTTTTTTTTTTTTTTTGACTATCCAGGACCTGAAGGTGACACCATTAACAATGGGCTCCCATATCAATCACGAATTAGGAAAATACCCTACAAAGATTGTACCTATAGAACAATTTAGTGGAGGTATTTTTCTCAATTGAGATTCTCTCTTCCCAAATGATTCTAGCCTGTGTGACTTAACATAAAAACTAGCCTGCACATCCTCAATAGGTCTAAATGGCTACTGCTACATGATCTGTAGGCTTAAGGAATCAGCGTGTCTATTCCTTAGCAACATTCAAAGCAGCGTTGAACTTTGGAGCTCTAACTTTTGATATCCTTCCTTGACTGTAGAGCTTCATGTTTTCTCAAACAGCATCCAGGTGACACTCTATAGAATTTACGTTCCTTTCACAAAGCATGTATCAAATACTTTATTAAAGATGAAATTAAAAATCTTTGGAGACTGTGGGTTCAATCCTTTCTTTGCAAAGATGGTTAGGGTCAGGGAGAAAATAGATCTGCTAAAGGTCCCACGATTGTATGTATGTATGTATGTATGTATGTATGTGTAATGGGGTATATATGTAGTTGTTAGTTTGGGTATATGCACATGTGTATTCATGTGTGTGCACATGGTATGGAATCCAGAGTTGGATGTCTGGTGTCTTTCTCCTGTCACTCTCAACTTTAGGTTTAGAGAAAGAATATGTCAGTGAACCAAAAACTCATCAACTCAGATAGGCTACCTGGCCAATGAATTTCACCTGTCTCTCATTAAGTGTATTCTACCATGCCTGACTTTTTATGTGAGTTCAGGACTTATTTGGAATCTGAACCCCAAAACTCATGGTGTGTGGCAGAGACTTAATTAATTAAGCCATCTTTCTATCCCTCCCATGACATCTCAGTGCCTAAAAGCAGACCTGACTGCCCAGAGTTCTATCTGCCACTGCACAATACTTGCTGATCTTGAAGTATACAGTGATGCTATCTCTGATATTGTTGGTAGAAGGGATGATGAATATGAGATACCCTCTATCGCCACTGCATAGATGACCCTTGGTAACGATGGAAAGTGTCGAAATCAATACTTTTGCTTTATTCCTTTGATTCAAGTACAGTTGCTCATCTCTAATAGATAAGAGTTGGACTCCCTGATTGTGGGCCACATAGTAAACAATAGAGCTCCCCAAGTGGAAGTTTCATCCATTCAGAAAATAATGACTGTGCCCTATATGCAGGGTCTCTTCTCCTTCATTGGAAATGCTCCAGATAGGAAACCACACCCCTGCCCTCCTGTTTTTTTTTTTTTTTTTTTTCCTCAGAGATGGGATCCATAGTCATCCACAGAAATGGGTGCAGATACGGAGCAGCTGCTTCAGTCAGAAGGTGTCAGTCCCTCTGACTCATCAGTTTCTAGCATTTTTTCCAGACATTGGCATGTCCTAAGCCTATTGACTTCTCTGTGAGAGAAATCTGACATCTGTGATATTTGACTATGCCCCCCCTCCACCTCCTCCCCCCATCCCAAGCCGTAGCTTTGCCATTTGACAGTAGACCCTGCTGACTCTTTTCAGTGAGAAGGGTGGCATTTCAGGCCTCCAAACCTATGTGGCCAGCTGGAGTTGTTGGTGCTTATAGGATAAAATGAATTAGGGCTCTTGAACAGGACAGATGTGTGAACAGACAAATTTAGTCTATACAGGGAATACTGCAGGTCACCAGTGAAGGATGTCAGAGGTGCAGGGGCTGGGGGAAGAAAAAGGCAGCTTTAATCGGAGAGAGTGATTATGGAATCAAATTAGCTTCTCATTTTCATTTGCAGAAGGAACATTCAATTCACTTAACACCACTCTACAGGCCTTTCTGCTCTCAGCGGTACCCAAGGGAAAGCAAATTCTGGTATAATAGGACATTTGGACAGCAGCATATCTGAGAGAGAGAGCAGGGGCATTCTAGAAGTGGGAAGGCCTGGGGCATAGGCTCTGCTCTGTCTCTAAGAGCTTTGTGATCCTGGAAACATTGCCTTGCCCCTGAGGACCCAGGCTCATCTGCTAAATATGAAAAGGGAATTAACTCAATTTTTAAAAAAATCTCTTTAAATCCAAAATAGTGTGTTTGGTTTTTGATGTGTATTGATAGCCTGCTCTATCAAGCTAACAGTTAAAGTATGGGAATTTGTCACCACACTTCTGCAAATAAGAATTTGAGTTTGGGTATCAAGAAGGCCTGGATCTTAGTGGTATCTCTACCTGCTTACTTTCGGCTACCCCCTTAATCTTTCAGATATTCACTTTATAAAACAAAGACAGTAATGTTTGCTTGTAGAATCACTTGTGAATTAAATGGACTAATGTGTTCAAAATATTCTCATCACATCAGGACATAGTAAGACTCAGTAAATATTTAGCCGTTGTGATCTGCTTATCATGTTTATTATAAATTTTGGAATAACTTGGACGTTTGATCTACATTTTAAAACTGTACAGTGGGGATGGGCTTCCTTTTTAACAAATCGCTTGGATGACATGCCTGGAGAAGTTTAATGGTGAGAAGCTAAGTAATGAAGCAAGACTGAAATAGCTCCATGGAAATAAAGCATTTAATGTGGGAATAAATGAAGTTGCCACCCAGAACTAACGGCCAGAGTCGTGGCTGGGCTGTAATTAATGAATACAAGGGCCAAGATTTATAAGGATATTTTAAGGAGTAACCGCACTGCATGGAGTTCTGGGTTTTATGCCTGGGCTGAAGTAAGATCAATGGGAAATCCATTAGGCTAAGATTTAGTGGTAGAATGAAGATTCCCTAGGAGAGGGTCTTTTGCATGGTGACCAACAGGGATAGTTTGGGGGGTAGAAACCACGGAAATATGGAAAAGGATGTTGAGCTCTTGTGAAGAAGAATGGGATGAAAGCCTGTACCTTTATTTTTGATGTGGAAAATGGAGAGAAGAGATGGTGAGTCCTTGTATACCTAGAGAGCCCTGCAGGAATAACATTTAGAACTGTGCTGAGCCTTATGTGTATCCTACTGTCAGGAACCTGTATATCCTACTGTCAGGAACCTGGCCACATTCAAGATACTTGTGTTAGCCACCTGAGATCAACAAACTGTGAGCTGTTTCAGGGGGGATTAGCTGTCAGCTCTGACAGCCAGCCTTGGCTCACAGTGCATCCAGCTGACGCACTTGTATGTAGCCAAGTCCCTTATAGATTGAGAATTTGCTTTACAACTTGTGCAGATGTTATCGTCTGAAGACAGTTGCTGCTTCTCTTGTCCACCTAAGAGGTTCAGTGATTAAAGATCATATGTCCGCTCTGCTCCGCTCCTCTTAGCCTTCTGTTCAGGGAAAGCCAAAAGAGCTGATCATGCCCGAAGTCTCCTTGTTCTTGACAAAGAGCCACAGGAGATGTTGGCCTATTTGGGGGAATGTGAGCGTTCATTTCCCCCTATTCCATGCTTATCACCTTTGTACAGTATCAGCTTTGTTCGTGTTGTTCCTCCTGCCTAGATGTCTTCCTAGGATCCCAGCTTGAGAGTTCCATCCTAGTCCCTCAGTAACCCTAGCTGTGTATAACCCTGGCACAGAGCTTATTCGTTTTTCCCATGGCTTAATAATGGGGTTGCTGCCTTTCTCTTGCTTGTACTTTGTAGGTGCAAGTCTCTCCTTCTCATGGCCTCCTCAGTCCTCAGTCCTGCTGCCAGGTATTTCAAGTTTTGACTTCTTTATGTTGCTCGGATACGATCTTGGTTTTCTTCCTCAGTGATAACTTATTCCAGAGCAGAGCACCTGGTAGTGACCCTTATCTTTCCCCCTCAGTCTGAAGGGTACACCCTTGTATTTGTGTGAGATTTTAAATGTTATTAATAACTGTAAAACAATTATCAATAATTAGGTACTAACTTTGTATAAGGTACTAGGTTGTATGCTGGACACATTATCTCCTTTTACGCTGAATTATAAAATCACACCCTTAACAGATAATCTCAAGCCCAAAGAGTTTCAGATGCTTACCTACAGCCACACAATTAGTAAGCTTAACCATATCTACCAGAGCCTGAAGCCTACCTTTTAATAATCACACCATGTTTTATATTCAAAATCTGATTTGATTCCTTCAATAATCTTATAAGGTAGCTATCATTATCCCTAAATTACAAATGAAGAAGAACAGGCCTAGAAAAGTTAGGTGACTTGCCTAAGGCAATCCAATTATAAAATAGAAAATGAGGGCATGAATACTGGTGTTTCAATTCTATGTTTAGCTCCTAACCCATTCAGGATGTCATGTCAAGGCTCCATGTGTTTCCCCCATTTTCCACCCTATGCCCCATCTCTGATATCATATCAGTTCAGTTCCACTTTCTTGGCCTCATCTTACTCATCTTGGGATGCCTTTCCTACCAAGAGTCACAAATGGAGTATTTTCTAGAGACAGGAAGATCTAATGAGTTCTACCTCAACCAGTTTTCTCAGTAAGGGACCAAGAAAATGTCTGTGCAGGTTTGTGTTGTCACCACAGACAAGGAATAGGTACTCTTTGTAAAATCAAGCTGTGTTCTGTTTGAGAACTCAGGGAATTAATTGCATAATGAACCAGCCATTTACTTTGATGAATGGGTGTTTATTACATATTCACTGAACACATATATACGTTTTAGGTACCATTTGTTCAGATGCAAATAGTCGGAACACAGCAAATAGTTGCCGAAAATTCAGAAATAACCAAGCTGCAATCTCATTTCACCAAATATTCAGTGGCTTGTGAGGGTAAGAGTGAGTGAGACATGCTGACGTTACTACAATATAGTATTATGATGTGCTGGTTGACCTAGACAAGACCTCGACATATCCAGAGAGAGGGAATCTTCATTGAGAACATTCCTTCACAAATCTGGCCTGTAGGCAAATCTGTAGGGCATTTTCTTTATTAGTGATTGATGTGGAAGGGCCCAAATAAGAGGGTTGTGTGACCCTGGGCAAGTGGCCCTGGATGGCATAAGAAAGCTGGCTGTGCTAGCCATATCCTATCTTGAGTTTCTGCTGTGATATTCTTTGATGGTGGATTGTGATATGGAAGGGAAAGTCAAAATAAACCCGTTCTTTTGGTAATGATGCTTATCACAGCAAAATAAATAAACCTAACTAGGTAGTGTTATTTATTTATTTATTTATTTATTTATCTTCCAAACTCACCCCTTGAACATGTTATTCCTCATGGTAGCATTATTTTAAGATTCTGGAAACTTAGACCACTGGGAGTGTAACCTTCAGGCTTATTTTGTTGTAAGCCTCTTTCTATCTGCTTTCTAATGGCCATGTGGTTATGTGGCCCCCTCCACCATATGTTTACGACCATGCTGTTCTGCCTAAGCACAAAATTCTTGGACCGAATCATCTGAAGCAACAATCAAAGTAATGTCTTCTTCAGGGGCTGGGGAAATGGTTTAGAAGATAAACACTTCCTATTTAAGTGTGAACACTAGAGTTCACATTCCCAGAACCCATTTAAATGTTGGCTGGGTACGGCATGGCAGGTACCTGTAGTCCTGGTACCTGGAAGGCAGAGACAGGGCCCCATAGAGCAAACTGTCTATCTATATTAGCTAAACTGGTGACCTATTGTTTCAACCATCGACATCACATCAATATATAAGATGGAGAACATTAATGGAAGACAATTGATGTCAACTTCTGATCTCCTCATGCACATGTACACATACACATTCATACACATATATGATACACACACACACACACACACACACACACACACACACACACACACACATACCACATCACACATGTATAGATGTTGAAAGTTAATATTTTCTCCTATTAAGTTGTTCAGTCAAGTGTTTTGAGGGCAGCAACTAAAACATAAATGTGCATTATCTGGAGAATATCAAAGGCCAGTGTGTCTAGTAGTCATCTCTCTTTTGCCAGTGCCTTGCATCTCACATAGATGCTCCCCACAGATGAGATGGAGGTGACTGAAAACAGTTATGAGACTTCCTTGATTAGGGATGGAAAAAGTCAATCATAAAATGTGAAAATGAAGTGATATTTAAATCTGTAGAAATGAGTGAGAGTTTGTTTTGTAGAGAAGGTTAAAGTGAAAAAAGACTATTCTATCTAGAATAGTCTGACTCATGGGGACCGCAATTGGAAAGGAGCGGGACAAGGTTATAAAGGGCCCCTTGTTGGCATACTTTAGAGCTCAAGTTTGCTTTTTAAGTGAAGAGAGTCAGGAGGAACAGTGAAAGGATCATGTTTAAATGAGTGTAAGAATGGAGGCAGGGCTCTGTGGGGCTGGGGCCAGGTGCACTTCCTCACCTTGCGGTCTCTTCCGCAGACATGCAGGTGACACTTGGAAAGATACAGTATGATTGATGAAGGTGCTGTTCCCTGAGATGGGTATTTGGAATGAAGAGGAGTTGGAAGAGTGGGAATGAAGAGATTGTGAATTTCAAATATGTCACGTTGAACTTGAGATGTCTTTGGGACATCCAGGTGGATGTACTTAGGAGACAAATATAGGACTGGATTTTTTGGAGAGAAGTGTGATCTAAGAGTTTATATTTAGAAACATCAGCATATAGGAATTTTATACTGTGAGAATGAGTGAAGTCACTTTTGGAGAGGCTTAAAGGGGCTGGAAAATGCCTTCTGGAGTTAACCATCTCATAGACTGAGAAAAATATCCAGAGTATAGAGGTCCCTTTGTGCAGAAACACCTTCTCTGAACATGCTGAAAAGATTTATTTTTAACTCTGATTTGGTGGGGTGGATAGTCCTGAGACTGTTTTCACTTAAGGAAGTGTGATTTGTTGCTTAATCCTGACGAATACCAGTAACATCATTTTATTTCAGCACCCTGGCTAGAGCCACAGGTAGAGGCCTCTTTATCCTATGCTTCAGGATTACATAGGGGTGAATTCTCTGAGAGGAACTTCCACTGTTGAAGACACTAGTAACAACAGTATAAATGAATGTAATTCAAGGTGGAATAAAGGCCCATTTACATTGAGAAATTAAACACTGTAAGTGTTCAAAAGATAAAATAATTAGTGCTTGCTGAGGTCAGGAAATGTTTAATATGGAAGGTCATCACGAAGGAAAAAAATTATCAATAAAAATAGAGCTAAGTAATAAGGGAGATGATAAAATCGGTGACAGAGGGACTAAACTAAGTTTGGGGTGGGGACCTCTGGGAAGGTAGTCTGCAGAGATGGATGAAGGCCTTGAATGCCAGGGTGGAGTGATTGTAGTTTATTTCATAGCGTGAACAGCCCAAGCCCTCATTCAGTGATATTTCAGAGGTCAATACTAGGCCTTCCCCAGTGTTCAAACAAATGTGTCTAAGAAAGTCTGTGATCTTTTTCCAAGGAGAAAGTTAATTGATTGGCATTACAGAGTCATCATCTATGCCCGAGCCCAAATTGAAAATCTCCTTCAGAAGACAGATACTGTTTGTTTAGCATGGAGCCACAGCCCTGATTCCCATTTTCTGAGATCCAGATCTGAACTTTCTTAGCACACGATTCCCTCGAGGGGACTGCTTTTGCTTTTCTCGGGAGTCATTTGTTATCTTAAATATTGGCATCTTTGAGATAAGAGTTTTCTAAATCACATTTACAGAATGCTTGTAAACACTCCTCATGTTTAGAACAGCTTTCTTCATTGACCTTGTGCCATTGATGTGCTCCAAGCTACTTCAGGGCTTTAAATTCCCCACAGCTTTGCCATGGAGACATCCTCCCAAGTCATAACTCTTTCCTCTGCCTGGGCGTAGGCCTCAAAGGTTTATGTGGTGGCTGGCAGAACCAGTCCAACAGGATTTTCAGTAAAACCTGAGCTGCCATAGGGATACAGTATTTCTTTTCCTAATTGCTCATAATTTCATCCTATTTCTTAGAACAGCAATTGAAGATGACATTACACTCCCTTTTATGTCAGTTGATGATGCATAATGGTCTCTGGGAACAACCAATGACTGTATTTACTAACACATTAAAAAACATCAATGTGTATTCAGGCCACAGCTGTTTTTCTACACCAGTATTTTATGTGTGCATCAGATGGTAGAAGATTGATTTGGGTTTTTACTCTTATAAAAAACACTTGCACCTCTGTAGGTAGAAGGTACAACTGAAGGCATGTGAATAATAAACTCATTTATTCCTTGTCTGCATCATGCCCTGTGGACCCTTGAACTGGCCCTAAAAAAATCATAGTCTGCTCTTCCCTGCCTTGTGCACACCCATGATCTAGTGCAGACCACACTCACCAGATCCCTTAGTCTTTGGCCTTTGCTTGGATTTGGCCAGTAGGATGTAAATCAAAAGACCAGAGGATGTGGGGAAAGAGAAGCCATAGCATCTCTTTCTTGCTTTAGTGTACTGCATTTGTGAATTAGTTCTCTCTTAGTGTCTTGCTGTCTTACTGTCCCTGGACTCTGATAACATTCACTCTACCACTTGTTCCTTAGTCCCCTTTGCCCTGGCAGACTAATGGCTTTCTTCAGTAACTAAACCCTGACTACCTAAGTATCCTTCCTCATCCAGCTGTTGATAACCTCTTCATATAGGCCTAGCACGTAAGCCATTTGGGATTAATTCTACTCCCATTGGAGTTATGATGGAAACACCACACACCTCAGTATCCAAAGATGTTATTTGGCAAATGAGATGTCTGTTCACCTTGGTGACAACTAACCCAGACCTTTCTTTCATAGGTATCAAGGGACCCACTATGGAAATACCACTAGAAGTAATTAATTGCAGAAAATTGAGGCTTACTTCTTTTTGAAAAATAAATGAAGCCAGAAAACTCTACTTTGAATGGAGACACAATATATTGTAGGTTTTATGTGCCTAGCTTATGGGAACATATAAAGTAATGAAGTCTCAGTGTGAATAATGTGTGCTCCACTGGAAGAAAGGTCAAGAGAAGAAACATAGAAGATCAGCCTCGTGTGAACTGGCAAGCGCTAGTTCCACTCTTATTTTTTTCCATTCTGAGAGCTTAGCCAACATAGTGTATCTCAATGTTATCATTTTATAGGCTTGCCATGACTATCCAGAAAAAAGATCTTAATGTACTATATCAGTAGAAATGAAGGTTAGATTTTGTTGTTGCTTGTAGGCATAGAGTTTTCAAAACTTACCTTTTAAATTTTATTAGATATTTTCTTTATTTACATTTCAAACACTATCCTGAAAGTTCCCTATACCTGCCCCCCCCCTGCTCCCCTACTCACCCACTTCCAATTCTTGGCCCTGGAATTCCCCTGTACTGGGGCATATAAAGTTTGCAAGACCTAGGGGCCTCTCTTCACAATGATGGCTGACTAGGCCATCTTCTGCTACATATGCAGCTAGAGACACAAGCTCTGGGGGTACTGATTAGTTCATATTGTTGTTCTACCTATATGGTTGCAGACCCATTCAGCTCCTTGGGTACTTTCTCTAGCTCCTCTATTAGGTTCCCTGTGTTCCATCTTATAGATGACTGTGAGCATCCACTTCTGTATTTTCCAGGCACTGGTATAGCCTCACACGAGACAGCTATATCAGGGTCCCTTCAGCAAAATCTTGCTGGCATATGCAATAGTGTCTAGGTTTGGTGGCTGATTATGGGATGGATCCCTGGGTAGGGTAGTCTCTGGATGGTCCACCCTTTCTTCTTAGCTCCAAATTTTGTCTCTGTAACTCCTTTCATGGGTATTTTGTTCCCTATTCTAAGGAGAAATAAAGTATCCACACGTTGGTCTTCCTTCTTGATTTTCTTGTGCAAAACCTACTTTTTTTAATGGTTGACAACATTAAAATTTACTAAGCAAAATTTTAATTCCTCATTAAGTTTACATTGACATGTATGTGCTCTAAGATATAAGTACTACATTCAGAAATGTGTCTTCATATTGTAAGTTCTTTTTCTTTAACTTTTAAAAATTCATTATTTCATTTTTTTATACCCCAAATGTTATTACGTTTACAGTCTCTCCCTCCTAGAGTCCTTCATCCTGTACCTCTCTACTTCACTTCTGAGAGGGTCTCCCCCATTGGGAACCTCCTGCTCTAGGACATCAAGTATCTACAGGTCTAGGCACTTCTTCTCCCACTGGGGCCAGACAACGCAGTCAGTCCTTTGCTACATATGTGCCAGGGGCCTTAGAGGAGATCATGAACTTTGTGGGCAAATGGAAAGAACTAGAAAATACCATCTTGAGTGAGGTAACCCAGACCCAAAAGGGCCTACATGGTATGTACTCACTGATACGCGAATCCTAGCCAAAAAGTACACAATACTCAGAATATAGCCAACAAACCATAAGAAGTTTAACAGGAAGAAAGGCCCAAGTTAGGATACCTCAAAACCTCTTTTTAGTAAGGGTTCTCAAATGCTTTAGCCCCCCCCCCAGCCTATTGAAGTAGTTCTTTGGGGTGATTCCAATCTCCATTGTTAGGATACCAGCAGTCCAGGTCATAGTGTCAGGATACCAAACAGAAATCAGCAGCAGCTTCCCAATGTAGCAGAAACAACCAGACCTCTGCAGAATCAGCACGTCTCTCAATGAAGTTAAAGATCAGCAGGCCAGCCAAGTGTTGCAAGGCTAGCTATAAAAGCATTCTGTCACTGTCCATTGAGTCCTATATACTCTCTCCAAACATCACGTGCTCTCCCACGAGTTGTAAGTCTGCATCACATGACACGACCAAAAACTTTCACTTCAGTTGCTAATGTGAAAAATATATATAGCTTGGTGCCAAACATGGTTTGCTGGAATTTAGAGCTGAAATGTCTATCAAACTTTTGCCTATTCAGTGCCCTGTATGCAGATTTTGGTATCTATGTTTCTGCAGTCTGGATTTATATTATCTAGATTAGTTCAGGGATAATTAAAATTTTAGCAATATATTGGGTTAGACCAATAAATATTTGGCCTTTCCTATTTTAGCTGAATGACAATGACACTAGTGGATAAGTTTTCATTTTCAGATTAAAAACTAAGAATGGTGGGCAATTCCCACCAGGCTAACCTAAAAAAGTTAGTGGTTAAAACAGTTCTGGGGCCTCTATTGTGACCAATAATTCCACAGCAAGGATTTAATAACAAAAGTACTTCAACTTTTCTTTTTCCTCTGACCCCAAGAAAGTAAACAGATACGTCTTTGCCATAGGTGGCCATATAAGTCTCGATGGTGCTAAGAACTACTGAAGAAATACTTTCTTTTTATTTGTTTCTCAGCCCTTAGAAAGGGTCATGTGTGTTCTCATTCGGTATGGATGAGGAGCCTTAAAGTTGGCTCTGGACGTGTAGCAGAATAGATAGAGGTTTTCAGTCTGGAAAATGGGTATAAATGGCAAGTTGTTCCACTCCAGGAAGAATATTTTTATAAAACTGCTTGGAATTTAGCAGAGGAGGAGAGAACTTTTTTTAAAAAAAAATTTTATTAGATATTTTCTTCATTTACATTTCAAATGCTATCCCAAAAGTCCCCTATACCCTCTCCCCGCCCTGCTCCCCTACCCACTCACTCCCACTTCTTGGCCCTGGCCTTCCTCTGTACTGGGGCATATAAAGTTTGCTAGACCAATGATGGCCGACTAGGCCATCTTTTGCTATATATGTAGCTAGAGACACGAGTTCTGGGGGTACTGATTAGTTCATATTGTTGTTCCACCTATAGGGTTGCAGACCCCTTCAGCTAAGGAGAACTTCTTTATGGTCCTTAAATATCGAGGGAAGTATCCTAGGGATCTAGGGTTATTACAGCAGCTAAAGGAAGAGAAGCTATTAGCCCATCTTCTTGATTATGAGGCCATACCCACTGGCCATCAGACTCAGAACTAGGCAGGAAATCTCAGGAGATAATGCCCAGAAAGGACCCTAAACTTGGCAAAAAGCCTTGAGAAGCTCTGTATGTTTAAAAGAGTATGTTAGTCTAACCATCTCTTACAACTTTTTAAAAGCACTAATAACATTTACATTTGAGATATTGCTGGCAGAAGATCCTAGACTTTATGCTTGATCTTTTATTAATGATACATTTGTATGTAAAATGCATAGAAAACTTGATCCTCAAACTCAACAAGCCTGGCTTTCTCCTATCCTTGTATTTATGTTGATTTTCTCAAAACAAAACAAAACAAAACACACCCTTTGTCTATTCAAATCTTTGTTTTCTTTTTTTCTTTTTGGGTTTTTCGAGACAGGGTTTCTCTGTGTGTAGCCCTGGTGTTCTGGAACTCACTCTGTAGACCAAACTGGCCTCGAACTCAGAAATCTGCCTGCCCCTGCCTCCCAAGTGCACCACCACTTCCCCGCTCTTGTTTTCTTAAGCCCCTAACTCAGTATTATTACCTCATTCATGTAGCCTTCTCTGGAGATGTCTGCCTCTGGGACTGATCACTAATGAACTCTGAAACCGTGTATTGTCTGCATGCTGTTCCTGGCTATTTAATCACACACCATTTTGTAACATTTCCAAAAGCTCGTTTCCTGTTAGGATTATTGTGCTTCTATTGTGATCGTGTCTGCTGACTGAAGCCTCAGGAACAGTGTGAAACACAAGCAGATGTTCTATAAATGTATACTGGAGTGATGAGTGCCTGCCATGGGCCAGGTGAGCGAGACTGGTGCATTTCTTATGTAGTAAGAAATGAGAACATGCTCAAACCACTGTTGCTTTCTAAGCATTAAGATGTGGGGATATGGTGTTGAAAAGTCTCTGGTGTTTTTCCGCATCATCAAGAAGGGAGATGCTGTTCACAGATGTACTGTGATATTTTTGTCTTTGTAAATTTCAGAAAATTTTGCTGGAGCCTTCTCAAGTACATCTAGAAACACTCAGTTGTCAATCTTCTTTTGGGAGGATGGATCATGCCTGTCTACTGTGTGAGTTTAAGAGGAAGTAAACTCTATAGACAACATTTTTTTTTCTTGTTATGGTTGTTACTATTGTTTGGGAGATAATTGCAAATATAAACAGATCAACACCCTTAAGGGAAACAGGAGTTCTGGTGGACACAGAGAGATTGGAGGGAATATTTGTAGTGAAGTCCACATGCATCCATCCAAGTCAGAAATTTGCAGCTCCTACTGGGATTTACATCTTGTAGCTGACTTAGTCAGACCACGGGTCAAGCTCCCAACGTCTCCTTCCTCAGAGCAACCGTTCAAACCCTAGTCAACTTCAGAGAAAAAATCCAGGCAGTCACTGTCAGTAAAAACTTGTCTACTTTTCCTTTGATTGAATAAAAATGTATTGACCATTTGCTGTGTTCCAGGTCTAAGAAAGTAAGGGAGAGAGGAAGCTTATTTTGGCTCCAGTAAAAAAATATATTGGGAAATATTAGAAAAACCACAGTGTGTGAAATCAGAGGTGAGACTTGGCATGCTAGAGCCTCAGATTCGATTTGCTGTTTATTTTGTGCTATTATTTCTTGAGCATTTACTATGCATGCGGAAGCTGTGGTACATTTTCACACGCATTGCCTTGCTTTATTTGTATTGTATTCCTATTATCCTTGTTTGTTGGTTCAACAAATCTGTGCTGAGAATCTATGATGGGCCTGACGATAGTCTAGGCTCAAGGAGTAGAACAATGTGAGTTATGCACAAAACTCTACTTTGTTTGAACTTTCTCCACTCTGCAATGCTCTCTTTCTCAGATTCTCACCCTGTTCCTATACTTCCTCTGTGTCTATGCAAAGACTTAACATCTGTCAAGGCTATCCATGCCTATCTTCTTCCCTATGCTTTATTTTTCCCCTATGGGAGAAAGTTAACACACAAACATTTGGAGAATAGTGAAGGAAAATGAGGTACCTACAGAAGAGGGAATAGACGGAACACAGCACAGGGAGCTGTGGCCCTGAAGGCCAGTCTGCTGTGGTAGTGGTAGGGAATCTGCATTTTGTCATGAGTGAGATGAGAAGCAATGGAAAGGTCCCAGCAGGAATGACACATGATCTGACTCAGCCTGGTTTTGGTTCAGTTGAAGGTGTGTGGAGAGATGAGTCCGGTAGTCCATAAGGGCTACTATGTAGTTTGTACAAGAGACCTAGCAGGAAACTTGAAGAAAAGAGGCTGCACTTAGGATGTATTTTATTTTTTGATATTTCCCTTTTGTTTTAAAACAACAGTAAACTTTTAATGTATTTTAAAAATTAGAATATAAATATACCATCTCCCCCATTCTCTTTCTTTCCTCCAATACCTCCCATGTCTCCTCCCCACAAACTCTCCCATATCCACCCTTCCCCATCTCTCTCTTATATTGGTGGTCTCGTTTGCTTCTATTATTATTGTTACATGATAGATAGATAGATGCACGTGTATATAAATATGACCTGCTGAGGTTGTTTTTGTTGTTTGTATGTACCTGATTTCAGTGCGGAAACTTCTTATTGAATGACCAATTAGGGAGCTAATGCCTGTGAATTAGCTAATTCTCCTTCTCCCTGCAGTCATAAGTTGCATGTACGGCTTTGTCTAGGGGTGGGACTCTATGATATTTTCTGTCCTTACACACTAGTATGACTATGGATATTGCTATTGTTCAGGTAGTCACTGCTAGCAGACAGTCTCACCAGACTTTCTGGTCTGGCTCTTGCAGTCTTTCTGCTTACTCTTCACTAATGTCCTTGGGTCTTAGGAATAATAGTTGTGTTGAAAACGTATACTTTGTACCTGGGTTCCCCATGACCTCTGCACTTTGTCTAGTTGTGGGTTTTTGTAATAGTCATCATTTGGTGTAAGAAGAAGCTTGTAGAAAATTAAGTTTTAGACCATAGTTAGGAATTATACTGGTCTAGTAAAGTGGCAGTAGCAGGATTTCTTCTAGGATGCATGATCTCCCTGGCCCTAAAGAGTTGCCTGGGTTTCGAGTACTGGTCATGATTTCCCATCTGTTGAATGGTCCTTAGTGCAATTAGAGAGCTGTTGGTTCCTGCCAAGATATGAGAGACACAGTTGTACCTTTAGAGATATCCTGCCATGCTGGTCAATGTTGTGATTCATAAGCATCATAGCTGACTAGAACTAATTGATTATTTATCTCCCTTGGCAGCTAGTGTGCAGAGTTCTTTCTAGTACTGTGGAAGCTA
Organism: Mus minutoides; assembly: GCA_902729485.2. Lineage (NCBI taxonomy): Eukaryota > Metazoa > Chordata > Mammalia > Rodentia > Muridae > Mus > Mus minutoides. Next base: position 50,358 of record CACVCL010020417.1, on the reverse strand, counting down.
GATCACGGGAAGAACTTCACCTTAGCTCCATCCAGAATAATCCAAATTCTGTTTCCTAAGTGCTCTTTGTCCTTGGCAATAGGGACTTATCTTCCATTTCTGAGAGGCAGCCAAGGGCAACGGCAATACCCTATATTGTTTTGGGAGTCAGTTGGATTACTCTGACCAACAATTTAAATAGAGGATTCTCATGCATGGGACTGGAGTTTTTGTTAGATAATCTATGACTTTTCTGGGAAACAATATAAGCCCAAGAGGAGAATATATTGGAGAATATATATATATAATGAGGCTTTATCAAACAACCTTTGTGTTGCTCATCCATCCTTCTGTATTGACTTCAATCCTCCGCCCAAAATATAATCACTTCTTACTTCTTTGAAGTATCTGTTAGATCAGATACTAGGTTTAACAAAAAGATAATAATAAGGCTTTGTTTCCAATTAGCTGGAGGCATGAAAATGTTAGTTAATCTGATTAAGAAAAGAATTGAGGGAGAAAATATTTAGAGGAGAAATTAGAAGTTTGTTCTTGATGTGTTCAGTTTCAGGTGTTAGCAGGATATCCAAGTATATGTGTGGAGTGAGTGATGTACAAAAATGGAATTTGGGGATGAGCTTCTCATTGATCTTCTCATTAAATTTAACATGACTAATACTTAGATGTTGCTTACCAATGCCATCCTGAGTAAAATCACCTGGAGAGCAAAGGAACTAAGGCTATGGCCATTAAATGATTTACCAAAGATGATTTATTGACAAAATTATAGCGAGGACTTAAATTTTGGTCCATCTGACCAATATAGTACCCTGTTTGCTCTGTTGGATAATGGTGAATAATTTTCCTGGATTTAACTGACTGGTGAGTGGTGGTTAAAGAAGAGAATGACCACTAGAATCTGGAGGAGTTCAAAACTGAGAAGTCAAGTCCATTCTATGTCTGATGTGGATCAGTATTTTATTTAAAAATATGTTGAAGAGAAGCCCCTTGGTATTGCAAACTTTATATGCCCCAATACAGGGGAATGCCAGGGCCAAGAGTGGGAGTAGGTGGGTAGGGGAGCAAGGTGGGGGGAGGATATAGGGAACTTTCGGGATAGCATTTGAAATGTAAATTAAGAAAATATTTAATAAAAAATCTAAAAAAAATATGTTGTGACCCCAGCTTCATTCCTTCCTGCGCAATTCATTTACTGTGGTCTGTCCAGTTTTGTCCATCAGTGAGATGCTATAGACATGGCATGAGCCAAGGATGGAGACATACTCTAGCAGATGGGCTTTGTTTTCCATTTGCCTTTCATTGTTATGAGGACATCAGACCTGGGCTAGAATGATGTTTCTAGAAGAAAGACAAGAACCACATGGATGAGAGACCATTTCTATCATAGAACCTTGTATAAATGGGCTGATCTAAATTTAATCAGGCAAATGAAGCCAGATGATGTTGTCACTGTCCACCTAGGTCAGGTAAACTCAGCCTGGATTAGATGGTTGCAAATCAGAGCTGTCTTAAGCTACCATGTTTAGAGGAATGATTCCTTAAATTACTTTTTGGCAGTAACAGACTGATACTAAATCCTGAGGGGTACTTTTAGAGATGTTGTGTCATGGGAGTCCCATAGCAATATTGTGAAGTAGAAGTAATTTGTCCCTTTTTGCCTCCAAGTTGAATAGTCTCCTGACTTGTCCAAAGGTATGGATCCAGTAGGTGAGATCAAGAATGTAAGCTAAGATCTGCTTCTGATGCAGTCTCTTGACCACTTGAGGCCACCACTTCATCTTCTCTGCTAATCAAAGAGCCAGAGATTTGGGGAGACAGCTTGCTTTCAGGAGACTAAAAACATAAGTTTCTGGGTCAGTTTAGTATCCTGACCTATGTAACCAGTTCTTGATTATTTTATTGGCTACTAGTAAATACCCACAAGTGTACACATCCTCCTGGGGCAATCGGAACGCTGCTGCTCTCTTCCCCCTTAGATGAATCTGGTCAGGATAATGGCAATATTTAAAGGATATTTCTGCTCTAACCTAAAGAAAGAAACTAGGTATAGTGATAATCATGTCTAGTCCTTGTTTCCACACTGAATTCCAAGAAGCAGCTTAGGAGAAATAAATGCACAGTGGTCTGGCCACTTTGTAATCCATCACTTCTGACAATTAATGCTCTTTGAATTTCTGCCCTAGAAAGAGTGAGTAAGGTATTACTTAGGGCAGCTGGTACTTCTCTTTGTATTTATAGATGCTCTAAATCCAAGCTTCCAGATAAGTGGCAAAAACTTGCTATTCTAAACAGACAATACTAAGGAAGGCAACTTTTTGTGGCTGTAGATGGCAGTACTGGGTAAGAGAGCCATCATCCATGGCCTCAAGGACACAGCAGAGGAGTCATCCTCATCTTTCCAATCTCTATTCCATTTTCCTAAGGAGTTACCCTCCACGCTTGGTTTACTACTTTTGCTTTTTGCACACATTCTTCAGCTACCCTAGTGAGTGACCGTTCACTCTATACAAGAGAAACAGAAGAAGATTCCTTCCTTTAGGTATTGTGTCTAAGTAAGTAGAGAACGAATCTAAACCAGGAACATATCCATATCATACAATTACAGACAGAAAACAGAGTGGACTAGAGGTGCAGGTGGGGCTCCATGAAAAAATGTCACTTCAGCAGTCATCCACACAGGCCAAAGGTGAGCCATACAACTATCCAGGAGCAGGACTTGCCTGTTGTCCCTGCTGGGTAAAGTTAACCATATAGTGAATGAGCTTAGAGGGAAGCAGTGGAAGATGAATTCAGAGAATTAATGGAAGACTGAGCCATCTAAACCTTGTAGAACACTGTAAGGAGTGGGGCACAGCCAGAGGAGTGACATGATTTGATTTTGGTTTTATTGGGTTATCTTACCTGATCATTTATATGGTATAAGGTATCTTACTTGGGCAGTAGTCTGAAGCAGGTGAGCCAAAATTCAAGTGTATTTGTTAAGAGGGAAGCTTTAGACATGTGGTCAAGGATGTTGGTGATGGAGGCAGGGTGAAACATCAAGATTCTTCAAACTGAACAAGAAACCCTCAGATTTTGGGGTGGGGATGTATAAGAAGGAAGAATCTGGTTTACAGACCAGCAAAAGGGTATGCATACTCTTTAAGGGTTGGTTCCAATATCTGTAATTCCTTAAAAACATTTCTGATCACTCTAAGAATTTTTGTTTCTTTTCTAAACAAATTGTTATCAACAATCCATTGTCATTTATTTAAACTGCGTATGTGATCTGAGTATAGGTAAAGTGGACTTAGGGTAAAAAATAGTGTTACCAAATGAATTGGCTGGTGTCTTTTTGGCCTATTAGCATGCAAATTATGTACTGGTAAGAAACAGTTCTTCTGGTGTTGGAAGACCTGGGCTCTTGATTGACAAAGGCTTATTGCTTGGGTGAACAGACTCAGGGCCTCGCTGTTTTAAGCTCTGAGAACTGCAGACTTACAACTCCTGACTTTATAACCAGAGACTTATGCCTTTAGGTGTTCTGGTTAGAGGTTCATTACTCAGGGATTTGATTGACAGTGGCCTAGCATTCTGCAGTATGTGAAATCTTCAGCTGCCAGGAGCAGCAAGCAAGAGCAGGAGTCAGCCAGCAGCAGTTAGAACCATAGCAGTAAGCCTTGTGAGTTATGATGTTGGCCTTTAAAGGATGGAAGCTCCTTGAACCCTTTCTAATGATAGACCTAAAGTTTGTCACCTTCAACTCCTCATAGCCTTCTGTCTTCCATTCCCATCATCCTTTGTCATCTCTATCCTTTCTGTTCCCTACCCTTGGTCAATCTCTGGAACTCTGAAGCTGCTTTCTTGCTATTACTGATGATGTCATCATTGCTACCACTTTTGCTACTGCCATTTCTTCTTTCTGATGTCATCTCGGATCATGATAAAGATTCCAAGAAGACAAGAAAAGACCATTTGCAGAAGGCTTCACCAGAGGCAGCACAGGAGGGTATGTGCCAGCAAATACTCCATTGTCACATGAAACAGACCCTTCTTGTCTCCCACCCCATCTTCTGAGAGACTTCTCTAAGCCCTAGTAGGACCATTGACGTTATCATTCATCTCAAGAGGAGCTGGGGGATGGCGCTGTTTCTTTTCTTCCTGGAAGGTGCCTGGAAGCCTCCATGGAGAAAGAAGGCTTTCCTCTGTTTCCTCTTTACCATATACTACTATTGGCTGCAGCCACCCATGAGCCTTTATTAACCATGCACTTCTAAGCAAGGAGCACTGACTTCCCTTTAATTGAGGCATAATAATTAGAACATTAGCACATTAGGAGGGTGAGACAGCATGTTTAGCTTCTGTGATTAATTATGTGAGGATTGTAATAAGTTGTTAAGACATTAATTACGCTGGCATGTTTACTGCTTTAGGTTGGGCTGGCATTGCTTTGCCATGGCAGGTTGTAACATGCCTATGTCATCGAGTGTCTGAGGATGTAGTCTTGACCCTTGGGAGTGGATTCCCAGGCACGCATCTGTGGAGCACCACTGGCCCATCTGCAGGAAGGAGCCTGTACCTGCTGCCGTTCTTCCTGCTCATGTGAAGATCTGAGGTATGGAGGATTTATTTTTTTCTTGTTGTCTTTTAATGAGGCAAGACATAAAGATCTTCTGCAAGTTCAATATTTTTTCCATATTAGCACTCTGAAACTATAAAACATATCATGGATTGGAAATTCAGGCTTGTGAATCTTTGTCTTGGGCTCCCCACTAAGGCCAAATCTCTGCTTTGAGGGCAAGAGAGTTGTGTGAAGGAAGAAGAGAGTGTAGGGAGAGGCCAGCACTGAGGATGGAAGTCTCTGGCCCTTCCTTTCTGTTATTCCTATCACAAGGTATGTTCACCCGTGTTGGAAAAGTAAGAACTCAGGCCAGAGTATGCAAAGTAACAGAAACACATGACTCGCTTAGGAGGTAGGACTTCCATTAATGGAGATGCACATGAGTGGGTTAGGAGGTAGGACTTCCATTAATGGAGATGCAAAACTGTGGAAGCCTGAAGCTCTAGAAGTCATTCACTCATCGTTTCAGGATCTGTGTAGAACCTTCCTTGGGATAGAAGTGCCAGTCTCTTTGAGAGAGGAAATAAGGAGGAATGATGGCAAAGAGAGAAGTGGGCAAGAAGGGAGGAGGGCCAGGAGAAGAGGGCAAAAGATAGAGGGGGCACAGAGAGGGGAGGAGGACATGGAGTGAGGAGGAGTAGACAGAGGGAGGAGGGTGACATGGAGGAAGGAGGAGGGCATGGAGGGAGGAGGGGGACATGGAGGAAGGAGGAGAACATGGAAGGAGGAGGGGGGTATGGAAGAAGGGAGAGGACATGGAGGAAGGAGAGGAGGACATGCGTGGGGGGGTAGGACATGGGGAGAGGAGGGACTGGAGAGAGGCAGATAAGGAGAGAGGATCAAGGGAGCACTGGATACAATATAAGGCCTAATTCAGAAGAGGCAAGTATTAAACTTCAGTATTTAGCTAAATCCAAATACTACTATCAGAATGCCATTTAGGTTATAAGACTAAATGTTACAATTTATTTTAAACGTTTAGTTGTCCCTAAGATATTACTATTGTAAATCTTAGGAATCAAATTTTTGAAATTTGATGTCATAGGCAGAAAAAATAGATCCTCTGCTTTGCTCGCCACTGGCCTTTCTGTTAGCTCAAGGATGAACACCACCCAAAAGCCTTGATCATGCTCAGCAAAGGCCAGTTGAGAAACGGGCATTGCAGCCTAAAAGAAATTAAATATACCACCAGTGCGTTTCCTCAATATGATTAAGCTTAATACCATAAATGCGAATTTTCTTTTAAAAGATCCTCAGCTATGCTTGGAGATCTCCATAGTTCTGCCTTGCATTGTTATTTACGTGGAAGTACACACTGGTAATGGTAAGTAGGCAGCAATGCTTTATTCAACATCGTCTTGGTAATAGCCTCCTGCTAACTCTCCACTCCTTTTCTTGTTTCCCATATTTAGCAATTTGCAAGTTCTAAACAGTTTAGCTCAGAAAATGAACAGCTTTCACAATCACCAGTAATTTTGGTAACGTTTTATTCCTGTGATAATAAATGCATATTTAGACTGTAATTGAGGTAGAATTTCAGCACATAAAGATTTTCACTCCAAGGTCTTTATGGAATATGATTCTATATCTGAAAGTAAATGATCACACATTAACAACAAATTCAAATGACATGCCTTATTTATTTTACTAATCAGGTTACCCTGGCTGGAAAAAACTAGTGATCCGCTTGAATACCCCATCACTGATCACATGTAGGTCAGCAGTCCCAGAAATGATGTTGAAATATTAGTTGCCTTGCCTCCAAAAAGCTACGGTTCAGATTGAATGGTATATATTGGTCCAGCAAGGAGGCTGAAATCTGCTTCTGGCCTATTCCAATCTCATTTGTGGAAAGGCAGCTGCAGCAGCTTTTAGATGAGTCAATGTTCCATTGGTAATATTTCAGGGTCAGGTTTGTCTGGGTTGTGTGTGGTAGATACCATGTGTGCCGGGAACTGGCATACAGACCATACAGAGTCATGCTAGAATCCCATTCTAATATCCCTCTGGCCCAGCTTCTTACCATACTGACCAGAAAATAGTAGTAAGGATGATGCTTGCCCATCCCTACCCAGACCTGGTGGGAATGTGGCCTTTTGCCGTCCTGGGGTAGTTGATAGGCCAACAAGGATTAAAGAACCATTGGAGAAAAGGTGACTGTGAAAGAGTCCAGACAGAAAATCTTCCCCTTAGGGGAAAAACCTGCAGTAAATGGAGAGCCCTTTTTCTTTTTACCTCCTGCTTCCTCACTTTTTAGCAGCCTTTAAGAATGCCAATGTCCAAGCTTTGAGTCAGTCCTTCACAACCTGCTTACCTTGTAGGCTTTTAGAAGTTGTGCTGTCAGATGGACCAGAGACCTCAAGACTACACATCAAAAGCTGGGGTCCAGGTGAGGGCCTGGTGACTTTCCAATCCATCAGAGGCTACATTCTGTCTCAGACCAAAGCACTAACCCACCTCTCTGTATCTTTTGGCTCCTGATTCTACCCAGAGCATTTGGTTATATCCCACTGGACTATCACCCAAACTCAGAGGCGGAAGTTATCATTTTAAATGCACTTCAAGCTTGTTCGTGTAACTGAGTATAGTGAGCATTAAAAATTAAAGCCTCTAGTAATAAAACTCAGAAAACAGTGCTGTTATGACTAATTGTAATTTATTGCAAACTGCTGGTGTGCTAAGTGTTCGGGAGGATATGAAGGTAAATAAGATCCATCGTTGAGTAACTGAACGGGTTGAACAATTCCCCCATTACTGTCATTGCTTGAGCATAATATGTACTTGCAGAGTTATTAGCTTCTGTCTGGTTATAGAGCAGATATGCCCCTTTAGTGGTGGGTGAGAAAGAGTAAGAAGCCTTGAACCATTTAAAGGGTTGATGATAACGACTTCTTTTTGAGGTCCAGGAGGTTATCATTTTCATGGCTGATAGCAAATAGCGTCATATTAGTTATCTTCTTAGGCATGCAGCAGTTTCTCTAGGTAATAAGCCCCCTGAGACTTAGACTATCTTATTTCTCCCAGTGACTATCAGTGTCTTAATTTGGTTTATTCTTAGAGCTTTTAAAGTGAAAGACTGTGCGTGTGCTTGTGTTTATGCACATGCATCTTTTAGTTCCTGCCAAGTTATTCACTCTTTGACTTAAGACTTCTGCAGCTACTGTTCAGGTCCTCCATTGCTGCAATTACTTAATTGGTTGAATATTAAGTGATATTAACTCCTTTATAATGCTGACATTCTTACATATTGATCAGATATATAATTCTGTATTTAATTTCATCTATTAGTTCATTCACTCATCACCAAATACTGATATATTTACTTTATATTTAGCACTATTTCAAGTATCAGGGACACAGGAACAAACCATAGAGACAAACATAGGCTACAGTGTGTTTTCTACTAAGATAAACAATAATTAATATACAAAAGGGTAGGATACAACCAGGCCACAATAAGGGCTGGATGTTAAATTATGTTTAAATTTATGGAAAAGAAAGGATGAGACTATATTGGAGACTAGACATGAAGCATCTCCCTCATTGTGAGAAGGTCTGGCAACAGCTACAGGTGCCTGGACAGAATGTTTGAGGATAAATCATATAGCCAGCTAAATTTATTCTAATTTATTTATTTACTCATTTCATGATTCACTTGTCATTTCCTGAGCCCATGAGTATAGAGAGCACTGCTCTGAGGATGTGGAGATGAATATGATATCATCCCTGCCTTTGAAAGATATAACCTGCTGATGGAGAGACCAAGAGAGATTTTAATTACAGTAGATTCTGATGAGCATCTGCCTAAAGAGTCAGGGTTATGGCTTACTTTGTTCCTGCCCAGCTCCTGGCCCAGGGTCCTCATAGATCACTTTTGGAAAGATAGTGAATAGAGTAGGTATATTGGAAGTCACAGATAGGGAGTAGAAAGTGAGCTGATATGCAGAGAGACACTGCTCTCTTGGGCAGCTTAGTGCTTTAAATAGGGTTCTGGTCAGGGGCTGTACAGCCTCGTTCTTCATTTGAATTTACTCCCTGCAGAATTAATTGCTGAAGTCTTTCAGAAAGCAGCAGGGAAATATTACTTGCCCAGAGATGTTCTGATTTAGTGAGGTTTATACTTATGACATATTTCTGAGAGAAGAAACCAGATTTTATATCTGTCCTATTTCTCATTGAGTCCATTAGAGTGCTTAATTTATGCACCTCGCATGCGCACACACATACACACACACACACACACACACACACACACACACACACACACATATGCATTTGGTTGTTTGGCTGACTTGAAATCTAGAACCAGAGAAGAAGAGGAGGAAGAAGAAGAAGAGGAGGAGGAGGAGGAAAGGGAGGAGGAGGAATCTGTGCTCTCTGTCCCCTAAAAGAAGATGCGCCACAGGAATGTCAAAAGGCAGTTTAAAGGAGAAATGCTGGCTTATGCGTGCCTCTTGGTTATTGCATATAAATCGCTTCCTTGCTTCAAAGATCTTGTTCCACAGGGACCAGCAAGTGACTGGCTGAATATCACTGGTCCCTGTGCTATGGAGTGAATTGAGTTCTTCCCCCTGAGTAGTGGGGCGATTGTGTCTAGAATACCAAACCCAGGAGGTGGGCATTAATTAGGACTAACGGCCTATAATTGGAGCTGCATTGCCTTTATTCCTCCTTCCATTCTCCAGCCTGTCAGAAGACTCATTTTCACTGAAGCGTCATAATTAACGCCAAGCCTAATGTGAAAGGCAGATGAGGTTGAAGCCCAGAATAGCTCCGAACTACCCAAGGGTACACAGGCAGGGAGCGGGCCTGAGCAAGAGAAGGCTGGCACTGCATTTGACCTCCAAGTGCTTTCTTTGCACAGAGGGAGCATTGGGTCAGCCCTATGAACTTCCCTCTGTCTGTTAGCATAAGTATCCTGAGATACTCAACTATTCACAGTGGGCTGGGGTCACAGAATCCTGGGCTCAAGGAGGCTCAGAAACCTCATATTACAAGTCTCAAACGGCCCCCATTCCCCATCTTCTTCTTTGGAAGAACAGGTTTTTCTTTCTCACACGGCTGATATATTTTTTGAGGGGTGTGGAAGTTCAGGGACCTGGGAGTCAGGCCAGTAGGTGTAATGATGTCTGCAAAGTCCCCTCTCACCCTCCCCAGAGTGCCTTGGAAGAAAATTCCAGGTATTTCTCTTATTGCTGCTGCTCTTCCAATTCCCCTGAACTCGGAGAACCCATTTAAGTGATTACTTCATGAAGAGGCTAGTGGAAAAGTTGGACTAATCTATTTCTTGCCTTGGCAGCTCCCACACAGCAAAGGACCCTAGCTGCACTACAATCACTATCATATCCCCACTCTTTCCTCTCTCTTCTGCTCCATACACAATGAGCTAAACACCTGCTATCCATCTCCCAGGAAGACCAAACTCGGTGCACCTTCCAGCAGGTGGCTTACAGCACCTCTCACACATGTGTACAAATATTTACCTAATTCTGTAACACTGGGGGAATTGAGAGAACAGTAAGAGAAGGCTAACGAACCCACCTCACATCAGTTCTAGACCACTGAGAGAGAGAATGGCCATGTGATAGCCTCAGCATCCTAAACTAGACTTCCTTAAGGACACTTAATTTAAGTACAAAGATGGAATACCACTGGCTTAATTTTCACCCTGAGCCATTCACTGGGAGAGGATGCTTAAGTGTGTACAGTTTCCTTTCTCCTAATAAAGTAAACAGTACTACCAAAGGACTGCCATATGTTGCTGAATGTTCAGAGAAAAGCTGGTGGTTACTGGTAGAATAGGGGAGTTGTTGACATGTCATATAGATGCTGTCTCATTAAATACGTGACTATAGGTTGCTAACTTGACTATAAGTTGCTAACTTGACTTGGTGAGCCCTGGCCGGGAAGCCTCCTCAGGTATAGATAGGGAATGACATCAAGGTTTTCACTACCAGGTACAAACTGACACAGGCTTACAGATGCTAGAGCCACCTATAGAACATAGATGCTTGGTTCTGGAGACTCTTTTAATGCCGTAGTATTTGTTTCTGTTTGTGACCCTCCCCTTTGAACAGTGATCTACAGAATCATTAAGCAGCTTCATTTGAGAGTTCTTGGTTATCATTTGTATTTTCATCTTGACACCTAAGCACTGAGGCATTTGTGGTCAGATATTAGTAAATCCCTCAATCTTTATCAGGAAGCTTCTTTTTGAGGTATATACAACTAATACAGATGCCCACAGCTGGGTGGCCTGCCCACAATAAGAGACTGGAGCGATCAGCTCTACCTGGGACATCTATGTAATACCTCCTTATCCAAAGGCTCAAGGTTTATCACAGAAGAGGGGGCAGAAAAGATTGTAAGGTAGTATATGTCTGCCACAAGATGGTATTTACTGGACATGACAGGAAAATCACACATATGAACTCATGGTGGCTATGACTGAATGCCCTAGACATGCACAGAATCAAGCCAGTCTGAATCTGAGCATTGATGGTGGATGGGCTCATAAAGTCTCACTCCTAGCTGTGGATCTATTGGCAACTTACGTTGTGTCAGTTCTCTGCAGGTTCCCGAGGTCTACTCACACTCCAGTTGAAAGTCTTATACCCATGTATATTCAAGCAGTGCAAAGTGGAAACAGTGGTTTAAAAGCAGATCACCTTTTAGTTGGAAGGGAAACATGGTGGGTATGGGGTGTGTAGGGGAGGAGAAGTAATGCTGAATGAATTTGCCTAAAATAAATTGCATGCACATGTGAAATTTACAACAATAAAAGTGTATTACAAAAAGAATGGGCCTAAATTATTATACACCCATTGTTTTCTGATTGTCAAACTCCCCCAAACATTTGTTAATTCACCGGGGGCAGATGTACTTGTGAATGGCCTGAACCAAGTGTAGTCAATGTAGACACCTTCAGGTTAGAAAGGGAGTGTTACTACATGTCTTGAGCTGGCTGGGTTTATGTAGCCAGAGAAGAAGATAGTGTTTAGCTCCCACACTGGCTGATGTAACCTGTCTGAACCTGATCTGACTAGATACACTGTGGCCTAGCTGCTTTATTGCTTGAATGTTGTATCTGCACAAAGCTCAGTGTTCTGGATCTGAGGGTGACAAGAAGACTCTCTGAAGAACATGGTGTTATTCTCTATACACCGAACCACTGAAAACAGGCTGGGTCATAGAGCTGTGCATTTCTCTGCATTTTCCATTAGAATTCTTTGACGGGTTGTTAACTATTATTTTTTGTCCAGTCTTTTAAAAAATGTGAGAAGCAGAACAGTGTGTGAAAAATCAACCAGTTTCAGCAAGCTGCAAATTTTAAATAAATAGAAACAAGGTAAGACATGGGCAGAGACCTGTGTGATCAGCTAGCAGGCTAATTGAGATGGACTTTGGGCACCAGGCTAAAATCGCATAGAAAGACCTTAGTTAGGTCTCAGATCCATTGTTTAACTACCTATGAGACCCTGGTGAAAGTGATGTTATTTCTCTAGCCTCATTTTCTTAGTCTTTCAGATGGGGAGAAGACCTCACTGAAAGATACGAATGGGGAGAAGACCTCACTAAAAGGCACAAATTCATTTTTTATTTTTCTTTTGCTGCATTCATACAATCAGGCCAGCTCCTCTTGCAGTTCCAAGAGGGCTGTTGAGGCCCCCACAATTACATAATTACACACTGATGTCTGAAAGAAAATTCAGGGAAGAACTGTATTTCAGAGTCTAAGATGTGATTGACTGTAAGATCATTTATTATTTTATATATCATCATTACAGGAATGATACTAGCAAGTAGATTACAACACACTCTGGTATAAAATGCATCCTGAGTTATCTGATTGAGAAAATGCATTATATGAACCTATTTTTTTGGGGGGGAATGTCTCTAAGAATGACAAACAGTTTCACCATACCACTTGCTCTCTACCAGGAGACTTTCTATGTGTCAGCCATTAAACCAGGTCCTGAAGAACTGCTGTTTATGCCCTATCTCATGTGCCCTTCTCTTCTCCCATCTCCGTTGTCCATGCTAATACAGCTTCTACCATAGGACCCTGGGCATTTCTTTGCAGGTCTGGCCCACTTTTCTACATCTCTGGATCTTTAACCACTTCTGCATTTAGGTCACATACCATGCCAGCTTTTGGGGGCCAACCTGTGCCAATGCAAACAGAGAATGGGAAGAGATGTGAATATATTCTTCCTCGAGTTACCCAGTTATGACTTACTCTGAAGCATGGATGAATTTGAAAGATTAAGGTCTCATAAAATGGAGCCAAGGCTGGCCTCAAACAGCATAGAGTTGAGGATGACTCTGAGTGTCTGATTCTCTTGCCTCCACGTCCCAAGTCCTTGGACTTACAAGACTCCATCACTGTACCTGGTTTTATATAGCATTGGGGATGGAAAACAGCATTCTGTGCATACCAAGCAAGAATTCAGCTAACTGAGCTACATCCCCAGCCCTGAAGCATGAATGCTTGAGATAATAGTCTGGACATTTATCAGGTAGCCGAGCAGCTGTCTGAAACAGTGGCCAACATGGAGGAACAACTTCTAAAGTCTGTTTTTCATTACTGCCTGTATCATTTTCTTCTCCCTTCCCTCTTTGGCTTTGGCATCATGCTTCCTTATAGTATTAAAACCTAAGCCTTCCCTCAGACTGTTTTCCAGGGCGACAGGATAAGGTAACCACAGTCACACCATACTTATGAAGATTCATCCTAGTTAATGGAGGGACCAACAGCTCTCACAAGGAAACCAAGCTCTTCTAGCCTGGAAGAGAAATGACCAGGCAACCTGGCTATTGACTGTATAATTACTGGTGTCTGATTAGTACCTTCCCTGCTTCACTGGGCTGTTAAAAGAGTTAAATTAGATAATGCGTGTGAGCATGCTTGGATAACAACAAAATAACCTATAAGTCATTAGACTTACAATCGGTTGCCAGGTCCAGAACCTGACAATTAACTCACTCACTTGGCAAAAGTTATTTAATGATTACCTGCCTTGTGCCAGCATGTGCTAGCAAAGGTAATTCGGTAGTTCTTTCCTGGTGGAAGGTTTTCATTTCTAGGGAGGCCCAAGCAAGTAATTTGTATGTATGTGAGGGAAAATATTTTAGAAAAACTTAGAGGGGGAAACAAAGGAGTCAAAGCTGGCTCCTACTTGGATGCCCAGATACAGCTGAAGTGCTGTATAAACTAGAACCTGAAGGAGGCGAGCATGTGTGAGGTACAAAGAAAAACAGCCAATAGCGAAGATGGGAGATGGCCCGGCCAGACAGAGAAAAATCTAGTTAGTGACATATGAACTCTAGGAAGCTCGGGACTTACTCATTAAGACAATGAGGATCCCCTAAAATGTTTATAAAAAAATCTCTTCAGTATTGATAAAATGGCTGGATTTGAAGAGGTAGCCTAGAAAGACTCTATGGGAAATAAGTGAATTGTGATACCACTGTGCATTGCAGTATGCCCTTTTAATTGTTTCGTTTAGTTTTGACTTTTTTCTTAATTTGAATCTTCTTTATAATGTAGTGTTTCATGAATATCATAGACTTCACATATTTCCCATATAGCAGACCTTGAAAGGAAAGGCCAACATTTTCAAGGAAAGAGTAGAAGAGATTTTTGTGTCTCTTGCCCCACACAATCATATGCTTTGTGCACCTCACTTTTCTTCTGTCTCTGCTGTTAGTTTTGATTAGATGGTGGAGTATTAATGAGTGCCAGGTCAGTACTGTGACTCACCAAGGGAGCCAATTACCCACACAGAGAGCACTGCAGACTTCATCTTTATATTTGGCTGATCGCCTGAAGCCAGAGACTACTGGTTACAAAATATACATAGGGATATCAGCTGGCTCACTCACTCGTTTATCTTCTGGTTTATTTATTCATTGGTTTATTTTTGTGTTTTTGTCTTTGTCGGTTCAAGCTGCTGTAATAAAAGACCACAGATTTTCTACCAAGTCTTCTCAAAGGAAGGTGGACCACTCTGGCCTAGGAAAGCTCCCACTCCCCTCCTTAAAACAAAGGGAAAACATCCCAGATTCCCAAGGCTATGATGAGTTTGGAAGTCCCAGTGGCCTCGGAATCTTTGGGGCATTTAGTACTGCTCTTTTCCTTGAAGAATAGCACACATTGGCAGCTGCATAGCTCCATGGTTTGGTGGAAAAGAACCCAAGAAATTCAGTAGCCTTCCTGCATTGCATTGCAAGCTCTCTCTGTCTCTTGAGTTAAACTGGGCAGGCTCTTTGGTGATATAACTTCACCTTTAATGAAAGGGCCCAGTAGATCGGTGAGCCACATCTATGAGTTTGTCAAATGGTTCGGCTACATCTTACTATTCTCTTCAGAACAAGATTTCTCCTGCTTTTTAGTAGGGATATGATTAAAATTTTATAAACACTCATGTATTTGTTAATTTTTGCTTAACAATTTCATTTTAAGAATTAGCATTTGTTTTATTATTTACTAGAATTTCATAAAAGAGGGCTATATTTCCATAACTCCTACCTCACACTTAACCTCTCTTAACTCTTCATGCTTTCCCAACTCCTTGTCAATTCCTGGCCTGTTCTTTAGTTATTATTGCTATGCACACACACTCACACACACATATGTATACTCGCATAAATAAATATAAATATGACCCACCGAGTCCATTTAGTATTACTCATATGTGTATGTGTTTAGGAACTCAACCCTATTTGGGACTGGATAACTCATTGAAGGCTCATCCCTGGATTAAATAGACTTTCACTCTTTTAACAGGCCACTGTCCTGTTGCCAATTATACATGCCTTGTTAAGGTGACTGAAGGCAATATGCAATTTGACAAGGGATAAAAGAAATTAAAATTTCCACCTAACTGTAAAGCTTACAGACTATAACAGTGTTATAAACACAATAAAATATACTCAAGTGTGCAATAGTAGCACTCATATCTTTGTAGTAACTAGCAGCAATGTAGTGGGATCTAAGGCCAGCTCCATTACTACTTGTGGTTAATAAGGCCATAGACCTTAAAAGAAAACCTACCAATGCTGTGTTCCTAAATAAATGTAATTCCCATATGCACTCTAAACTTCTAGCCTTATACCCACAGATAAATGAGGCACTCACACTTCATCAAAGACACTTTAGTAAAAAAAAAAAAAAAAAAAAAAAAAGCATTTGTTAATGATCCCAGGAACCCACCATGGGTCAAAATACACAGATTGTGGGGTTCCAAAGCCCAGTAGACACATCTACACCAAAGCTTCCACTTGTAAGGGTCAGGGAGCATATCAGAAGAGAGGACCATGATAGGTACTATGAGATAGCATCTTCTATATATGACAGAGAGCTGTACTCGTGAAATATTAACAATTCCCTTTTCAAATTGTCTTTCGCCTTACAATAAATAATCAGGGAGAAGGAGGCTGTTCATTCAACACTTTGTTTTGAAATCTGTTCAACTTAATATCTAATTCCATTATTTGCTGGAAACACTTGAAATAGTTCATCCAAGTTCTTTTTTTTTCCCATTGTATTATAAAGCTCACCTCTTCTCTATTTATCGATAGCATATCCTCACTTTGGTCTGATACCACACAAAATTGGTTTTTTACTGTTCATAATGCTAGCATATGTCAAAAAAACCAAAAAAAACAAAAAAACAACTCTTTCAATTTCTACTACTATCCAATTCCAAAGTTGCAATTATTTTTTCAGGTACTTGTAACAGTAATGCTCAATTCTGTGTACCCAAATATATCTTAGTTATCTCAAGCTGCTATGCCAGAACACCATAGACTTGTGATTAAACAAATAATATTCATATTTACAGAGACTCAAAAATCTAAAATCAAGAGACACACTGATTAACTTCCTGAGGAGGGGTTCCCTTCCTGATTATAGGCAGCTACCTTTGTCTGGTGGCCTATACATGTCCTTTTCTCAGTGCAAGAGGAAGAAAACAGACAAACTCTTCATTGCTTTTCTTCTTCTTCTTCTTTTTTTTTTAGTTTTATTTTTTTTAATCTATTAGATATTTTCTTCATTTACACTTCAAATACTATCCCGAAAGTTCCCTATACCCTCCCCCAACCCTGCTCTCCAACCCACCCACTCCTACTTCCTGGACCTGGCATTCCCCTGTACTGGGGCATATGCTTTTCATAAGACCAAGGGCTTATCCTCCCATTGTTGGCCAACTAGGGCATCCTCTGCTACATATGCAACTACAGACACAGTTATGGGGGTACTGGTTAGTTCATATTGTTGTTCCTCCTATGGGTTGCAGACCCCCTTTAGCTCCTTGGTTATTTTCTCTAGTTCCTTCATTAGGGGCCCTGTGTTCTATCCAATAGATGGCTGTGAGAATCCACTTCTGCATTTGTCAAACACTAGCTTAACCTCACAAGAGACAGCTATGTCAGGGTCCTGTCAGCTAAATATTGCTGGCATATGCAATAGTGTCTGGGTTTGGTATTTGTATATGGGATGGATCCCTGGGTGGGGCAGTCTCTGGATGGTCCTTTCTTCTGACTCAGCTCTGAACTTTGTCTCTGTAACTCCTTCCATGGGTATTTTGTTCCCCTTTCTAAGAAGGAATGAAGTATCCACACTTTGGTCTTCCTTCTTCTTGAGTTTCATGTGTTTTGCAAATTGTATCTTGGGTAGTCTAAGTTTCTTGGTTAATATCTGCTTATCAGTGAGTGCATACCATGTATGTTCTTTTGTGACTGGGTTACCTCATTCAGGATTATATCCTCCAGATCCATCCGTTTGCCTAAGAATTTCATAAATTCATTGTTTTTAATTGCTGAGTAGTACTCCATTGTGTAAATGTACCATATTTTCTGTATTCATTACTCTGTTGAGGGACATCTGGGTTCTTTCCAGCTTATGGCTATTATAAATAAGGCTGCTATGAAAACGGCATGTGTCCTTATTACATGTTGGAACATCTTCTGGGTATATATGCCCAGGAGAGGTATTGCTGTATACTGGCTAGTTTTTGTGGCAACTTGACACAGCTGGGTTATCACAGAGAAAGGAGCTTCAGTTGGGGAAATGCCTCCATGATATCTAGCTGTGAGGCATTTTCTCAATTAGTGATCAAGGGCCCCTTGTGGGTGGGACCATCTCTGGGCTGGCAGTCTTGGGTTCTATAAGAAAGCAGGCTGAGCAAGCCAGGGGAAGCAAGCCAGTAAGGAACATCCCTCCATGGTTTCTGCATCAGCTCCTGCTTCCTGACCTGCTTGAGTTCCAGTCCTGACTTCCTTGGTGATGAACAGCTGTATGGAAGTGTAAGCCAAATAAACCCTTTCCTCCCCAACTTGCTTCTTGGTCATGAAGTTTGTGCAGGAATAGAAACCCTGACTAAGACATGCTGGATCTTCTGGTAGTACTATGTCCAATTTGCTGAGGAGCCACCAGACTGATTTCCAGAGTGGTTGTACCAGCTTGCAATCCCACCAACAATGGAGGAGTGTTCCTCTTTCTCCACATCCTTGCCAGCATCTGCTGTCACCTGAATTTTTGATCTTAACTATTCTGACTGGTGTGAGGTGGAATCTCAGGGTTGTTTTGATTTGTATTTCCCTGATGATTAAGGATTTTGAACATTTTTTCAGATGCTTCTCAGCTATTCGGTATTCCTCAGTTGAGAATTCTTTGTTTAGCTCTGTAGTCTATTTTTTAATAGAGTTATTTGATTTTCTGGAGTCCATTTTCTTGAGTTATTTATGTATATTATGTATATTATATATTACTCCCCTATCAGATTTAGGATTGGTAAAGATCCTTTACCAATCTGTTGGTGGCCTTTTTGTCTTTTTGACAGTGTCTTTTGCCTTATAGAAGCTTTGCAATTTTATGAGATCCCATTTGTCAATTCTCGATCTTAGAGCACAAGCCATTGCTGTTCTTTTCAGGAAAATTTCCCCTGTGCTCATATCTTCGAGGCTTTTCCCTACTTTCTCCTCTATAAGTTTAAGTGTCTCTGGTTTTATGTGGCATTCCTTGATCCACTTAGATTTGAGCTTTGTACAAGGGGATAAGAATGGATCAATTCGCATTCTTCTACATGATAACTGCCAGTTGTGCCAGCACCATTTGTTGAAAATGCTGTCTTTTTTCCACTGGATGGTTTTAGCTCCCTTGTCGAAGATCAAGTGACCATAGGTGTGTGGATTCATTTCTGGGTCTTCACTTCTATTCCATTGGTCTACCTGAACCAGTACCATGTAGGTTTTTTTTTTTTTTTTAAATCACAATTGCTCTGTAGTACAGCATGAGGTCAGGCATGGTGATTCCACCAGAGGCTCTTTATTGTTGAGAATAGTTTTTGCTATCCTAGGTTTTTTGTTGTTCCAGATAAATTGACAAATTGCCCTTTATAACTAGGTGAAGAATTGAGTTGGAATTTTGATGGGGATTGCATTGAATCTGTAGATTGCTTTCGGCAGGATAGCCATTTTGACTATATTAATCCTGCCAATCCATGAGCATGGGAGATCTTTCTTCCATCTTCTGAGATCTTCTTTGATTTCTTTCTTCAGAGACTTGAAGTTCCTATCATACAGATCTTTTACTTCCTTAGAGTCACACCAAAGTATTTTATATTATTTGTGACTATTGTGAAGGGTGTTGTTTACCTAATTTCTTATCAGCCTGTTTATTCTTTATGTAGAGAAAGACCACTGATTTGTTTGAGTTAATTTTATATCCAGCTACTTCACTGGTTTAGGAGTTCCATGATGGAATTTTTAGGGTCACTTATATATACTACCATCATCTGCAAATAGTGATATTTTGACTTCTTCCTTTCCAATTTGTACCCTCTTGATCTCCTTTTGTTGTCAAATTGCTCTGGCTAGGACTTCGAGTACTATATTGAATAGGTAGGGAGAAAGTGGGCAGCCTTGTCTAGTCCCTAATTTTAGTAGGATTGCTTCAAATATCTCTCCATTCACTTTGATGTTGGCTACTGGTTTGCTGTATATTGCTTTTATTATGTTTAGGTATGGGCCTTGAATTCCTGCTCTTTCCAAGCCTTTTATCATGAACGGCTGTTGGATTTTGTCAAATGCTTTCTCAGCATCTAAGGAGATGATCATGTGGCTTTTGTCTTTGAGTTTGTTTATATAGTGAATTATGTTGATGGATTTCCATATATTAAACCATCCCTGCATCTCTGGGATGAAGCCACTTGATCATGATGGATGATTGTTTTGATGTGTTCTTGGATTCGGTTTGAGAGAATTTATTGAGTATTTTTGCATTGATATTCATAAGGGAAACTAGTCTGAAGTTCTCTTTCTCTGTTGGGTCTTTAAGTGGTTTAGGTATCAGAGTAATTGTGGCTTCATAGAATGAATTGGGTAGAGTGTCTTCTGTTTTTATTTTGTGGAATATTTTGAGGAGTATTGGAATTAGATCTTCTTTGAAGGTCTGATAGAATTCTGCACTAAACTCATCTGGTCCTGGGCTCTTTTTGGTTGGGAGGCTGTTAATGACTACTTCTATTTCTTTAGGGCATATGTGACTGTTTAGGTCATTAATCTGATCCTGATTTAATTTTGGTACCTGGTATCTGTCTAGAAATTTGTCCATTTCATCCAGGTTTTTCAGTTTTGTTGAGTATAGCCTTTTGTAGTAGGATCTGATGATGTTTTGATTTCCTCAATATCTGTTGTTATATCTCGTCTCCCTTTTCATTTCTAATTTTGTTAATTAGGATACTGTCCCTGTACCCTCTACTTAGTCTGGCTAAGAGTTTATCTATCTTGTTGATTTTCTCAAAGAACAAGCTCCTGGTTTGGTTGATTCTTTGAATAGTTCTTTTTGTTTCCACTTGGTTGATTTCAGCTCTGAGTTTGATTATTTCCTTCCATCCACTTCTCTTGGGTAAGCCTTTCTTCTTAAAAGGGCACTAATGCTATTAATCCCCATCCCTTAGTGTCATCTAACCCTAAAGCCTTGCTCCATTTCACAGAGGAATTTAGAGGTTCACAATGCAAACATCAAAAGGCAGATAAACATTCAATCTATGCCAATTGCTTTGGTTTTCTCCCTCCCACATCCTCACTCCTTTCAATCTTGTAAAAAATATTAACTTACATATCTTGAATATCTCATATGCTTAAGCTGTGTCTATTAGAAGATGAAATAATACATGCTTTGCTTTTGAGATCTAGTTAAAGAAGGTGAGAGAGAGAGAGAGAGAGAGAGAGAGAGAGAGAGAGAGGTGGGACATATAAGATATTAATTGGAGAGTCATTCAGAGTATGAGGGGAGGACAGAGCAAACAGAAACACTTTAAAAACCGTGTATTTGAGTTGTTGGAGGTAAAATTGCCTTGGTACTACAGACACAGATAATCAATTAGGGAGTGTGTGAGGTGTGTGGAGGGAGGCATTGAGTGGCCTGAGTAACTAGGGAAAATCAAGGGCTGAGCCTGGAAGGGATGTAGGAGGTAATCTCGAGACCTCTTCTATGCTGTTGAAGAGTGTTCAATTTACCTTGAAGATATCAAGAGGCTCTGAAGGTTTTAAACAAGGTGGTCACTTTGACAGCTTTGAATTTTATAGAATGTAAGTTTAGATTGTGAAGCACAGCAGACAATATTTAAATTAAGAGAAAATTATGAAATTTACTCTGGTTTTGTTTTGTTTTGTTTTCTTAGTGTTGGGGATGGATATCGATAACCTCTGGTATTTTTTAGCTCCTTTTGTAAGTCCATTAGCACTTACAGAAGCTTGACCATACAAGATGGAATGGAAAAGGACAACAAAACTCTCAGTGTTTGAACAAAGTACACTTTAATATGTACAGTGTTCAAGGGAAGATGCTCACCTTATATGGGAAACAGAAGACTGATAACTGAGGGCTTATATAAATTTGATAATGAAATATCACTCCTTTTACCTACCAGTTTATCTACTCTTGACTTTTCTTACCTTAGTTGCCAACATCAAGACTACCAATTGTTTTAAAACACTGCTGCAAACTGGGTTTAAGGAAAGGCTCCTTATGACAAAGAAAGTATGGCTTGTCATAACTGATGGTAACAAATACTGTAAGTAAGGTCAAGGGCTGTGAGTACTTATGATGGAATATATATTTTTTTAATTTCCCAAGAAGCTAAAGGGGTCTGCATCCCTATAGGAGGAACAACAATATGAACTAACCATTACCTCCCAGAGCTCTGTCTTTAGCTGCATATGTAGCAGAGGATGGTCTAGTTGGCCATCAATGGGAGGAGAGGCCCTTGGTCTTGTGAAGATCATATGCACCAGTACAGGGGAATGCCAGGGCCAGGAAGTGGGAGTGGGTGGGTTAGGGAGCAGAGCCGGGTAAGGTATAGGGGGCTTTGGGGATAGCATTGGAAATGTAAATGAAGGAAATATCTAATAAAAATATTAATAAAAAATTTTTTTCCTCTGACCTTGAGCCAAAACCAAGGAATGAGTGAGAAAAGTCATCAGTGTTGCCGAATTTCCCATAGATTTTCCATTTTGGATTTGTAGGGTTGACCTAGAATAACTCAAAGGTTCTCACTTTCTAGGTGAAATTTTATGTACTTACTACGATCTAGACAAGCATGATTCTCATGAATGACATTTTCTCTCATCCTGTTCAGACAAAGACAAGCTATTTGCTCATTCTTCCCTCCAAGAATGGAGGAAGGACATTTCATTTGCATGTCACATTCATTTGCCAAAAGTCAGTAACCTCTGGTATTTTTAGCTCCTTTTGAAAGTCCATTAGTGATGCCCCTTTTCCTGGAGACCTTTCCTGCTTTATGCAGCCGACATTAGCACCATGCTGGTTTGTGCTGGGCCCTATCAACCTGTTGCTGCTGCTGCTGGGTTCCTTCCATTCACCGTGCTATGCACAAACTCTTTGTAAAATGTCTTCATGGAAAAAAAACCGCATTGGCATGTATTCACTGTACAGGGTGATGCGTTTTCTCTCAACTCTCTTATGTACTTTAAGTGCATGACCCCTAGGTTCCCTCTTATCCCTGCACCCAGGTCTTTTTCCTTCATCTTCTCCTCCTAAATTGTCTTTAACTTCTCCTAGCTTAAAAAAATATTAACTCTTATTCTCATTTTTGTCCTTTCTCAATGTTAGAGTTGTCCCTCGAATGTGTGTAAATTGCAAGCAGTCAGCTCCATGCTCCATGGATTTGGGAGCTCACTTCAGTGTGGTGGAGGAGCACATAGCCATTCCTGGGCTGCAGAACAGGAGCTCCGCATGGGGTTAACTCTGTGAGGTGCTGCAGAGTGATGTGGACACAGTAGTGAGTGCTGCAGTCACAAGATCTATCATTCGGGCAACAGTGTGATTGTCTGAATTTAAGCTCTGTTAGATTATATAAGACAACTTCTAGTCAGAATGTTTTAATAGGTTATGTATTAAACACTTAAGGGAAAAATTAAAACCCACTGAATAAAAGACAGGGTAGCTTTAATTCTATTTGTTTTGTCACTTAAATTTTGGAGCCCACATTGTTATGAGACTGTAAAACGGAGACAGGGCAATGCCAGCATTTGCCGTACCCCATTTTCTGTATGTCCTGCTAGGAGGTTGTTTCTATTTTGCTTGCATACAACACATATTTGGGCATAAATAGTTGAGTCCTATTTTTATATTGGAAAAAAATACAGCTACATTTTACCAGACATAATAGATTTCAGCTTCAAGTTTTAACTGAGGATATTTAATATGTAAGACAGGAATGGCCACAGACGATTAGACATTCAAATAATGAGAGAAGGTTTTGCAGATAGTACAAAATCTATTTCTCATAGAGTCATGCAACACTTACAAGCAAATGAAACTACTCTCTTTTGGAGCAGGAATAAGTATTGGTGGGTTACTGAGGCAGTCACATGACCAATTAGTCTGCATTGCAAATATTTGTGCAGTACTAATGAGGAGATAGAACTAGCAATAGAAAAATGAAGGAAGCAGAAGACACCTGACTCCTGGACAACTGACCTTGGAGCTTCTGTGGGTACCAGGAGAGTCCAGCCTTAGCAACTGGGAATGTTATCTAGTGCTGACTCTATTATTTCATTCAAAGCATACGAAGAATATTCATGTTTGCACACATACAGATGTTATGAAGATAACATTTTCTGCAGATATATTAATTTTTAAAAATCCCGAGGCAAGTGGGATGCCTAAGACTGTGAAGGAACTCATCACCAAGCCTGGTGACTCATGATGCCTGGAACCCACATGGTAAAAGAAGATACATGAAGCTTACAAGTTGTCCTTTCACCTTTAACCATGTATCTTGGATGGCAGGCATCTCTCCTCCCCCCCACCCCCAGATGCACAAACATACAGAGAAAATAGATTTAAGAATAAAATACATGCTAAAAAGTTACAAAATTTATTTTCTTTATCCAATATTGATAGCCTTAATTATATTCTCCTTTTGTGAAGCAGAATTTGCAATATGAGAGATTTAGAAATCCAAGTATTAATTTTAATGAGCTTTGACAAATATAAACCATCACACTCAAAATATAGAACATTCCATCACTCAGAAAATTTCTCAGGTCAAGTCTAGTCAAAACTAAGTGTCTTGGGCTTTCATTGCTGTGAAGAGAGACCACAACTAAGGCAACTCTTATAAGGGAAAAAAATTTACTTGGGGCTGGCTTACAGCTTCAGAGGTTTATCCCATTATCATCACGATGGGAAGCATAGCAGCATGCAGGTAGTCATGGTTTGGAGATGGAGCATTCTATGTCTTGCTATGAAGGCAGCCAGGAGGAGGCTCTACTGTCCACAGGCAAACAGGAGGAGACAATTTTCCATATTGGGTGAAGCTTGAGCATAGGACCTAAAAGCCACTGTGATGAACTTCCTCCAACAAGGCCACACCTACTCCAACAAGGCCACAGCTCCTAACAGTGCCACTTCCCATGGGCCAAAGAAATTCAAACCACCACACTAAAAGATGGTGTTTCTATTGTCACATCTTAGTATTGTGTATTCTTGGAGAGCACAAAAAAATGGAAGTTTACAACAGGCACTATATTTTTTTTCCTTAAGCTAATGGTTTAATACTTTTTTTCAAATTAATATACATTTTATTTTAACTGTATTGATGAAGAGAATTTAATGAAGTGGACACATCACACCATATTTTTTTTCCTTGTCTTGCTGCTGGAAAGCCAAATTTCCCTCTAATTTTTTTGTGATGAGGAAAGGTGTTCTATGCACTCTTGTGCTACTCTCTCTCTCTCTCTCTCTCTCTCTCTCTGTGTGTGTGTGTGTGTGTGTGTGTGTGTGTGTGTGTGTATGTGTTTCTCTGACATGGGTGGCAATGGAAAGGCTATGCATGAGGTAGGTGTGCATTTGTAAGGAACTGTCAGATAATGCTTTCTCAAAGTTAATAATTATTGTACTCTGCTACAGCATTGATACACGTGAATTGAGTTGTATCACGCTCTCAGCAATATTTGGTAGTCTGTGTCTTTTAAATTTTAGCACTTTCTATTGCTTTGAAATAGGGGGTTATATCTAGACATATTTTAACTGCTAAATAATTATTTTGAAAGCATATTTGTATTTACTTATTTAATATATATGTTTTATGCTGTGTACTTATATTTTCAGTGAAATGACTGCTCAGGTCTATCATTCACATTGTAATTGGGTCATTTGTCATTGTATTGTTAGTTTATAGAAGTTATTTGTATATTCTGCAGACAAATTCTAACTCATATATATATGTACTATAAATTTTCCATCATATTTGACACATTTTCATTTCCTTAACCTTCTTAATATACAACTCTGAATAAGTTCTAGTGATTTATTACATATTCTCTAAGGAATCTTTGGCAGTTCCAAGTTTGAGGTGACATTCTCTTGTATTTACTTCTAGGGGGTTCTTAGCATACATATTTGCATATATTAACACAAACATATATATAATCATTTTTTTTAAAAAGTGGAACGATGATTTATTTTGCATCAGTTTTAGAGGATACAGTTAATCGTCATGAGAATTCATGTCAGCACGTAGCTTCATGGCAGCAGCATGTGACTGGAATGCCTTCCTGCTTCACACCGTGACAGAATAGGAAATCCCAAGGTTGGGCCAGAAGACGAATTGGCCTTATAACTCTTAAAGGCTGACCTTACTGACCAACTTTTTCAGCTCTCAAATGTGCCACAGCTTCACATCAAAAGTGTTACCAGCTGAAGAACAACTATCCACACATTAGCCTAGTGGGTGTATTTCACACACCTACAATGTCATTCTGCACCTGACCCCACTGGGTCAGGGCCATTTCATACTACAAAAGCAGTCGGTTCCACTTAGAAAGTTCTTGTAATCTTACATTCCTAGAACTATTCAAAAGTGAAAAGTCTTTTGAGATTTACATAATCTCTTACCTGTGATCATGTGAAAAATACAAATGAAACACCAGAAGAAACACAAGTGACAGGTTATGGAAGCATGGCTCAATGTTAGGCATGTGAACTGCTTTTATAAAGGACCTAAGAATGGTTGTAAGAACCAAGTATAACTCCAGCTCCAGGAGATTTTCTATTCTTTTCTAGTTTCTGTGGCCACCTGCATTCACATGGATATACCCGTAGATTACACATAGATGCATAGTTTTAAAACAATAAAAATAAATCATTGGGACAGGAGAAATGGCTCTTCCTGAGGACCAGAGTTCAGTTCCCATCACACATATCAGGTCTCTCATAACTGCCTGTTAACTCTAGCTCCAGAGAATTTGATACCTGCTAGCTTTTGCATGCATACACATACGTGTGTGAATGTGTACATGTGCGTGTGTGTGTGCGCACACATACACACACACACATACACACAAAAATAACAAAACAAATCTTACAAAAAAGTAACGTACTTCCAATATACACTCATTCAGAGTGAGCATGCCCATTTAGAACAGAAGGAAAGAGGGCACAGCAAGGATTCAGGAGCTCGCCACCAATCTCTGCACTCCATGTTTGTCACCTGGAGCACATAATGACATTATCTGGGATCTGATTGGTTTGTACAATCCCCCCCCGTCCCTACCACTCACCTTAGGCTGCCTCCACTGGATGCCTGCAGCTTGGAATACCTGTTACAGCTCAGGCTTCACCTTCAAAATTTTAGTTAACGGCTTCTCAGGTCCTCCTTTGAGAAAATCTAATACTGACACAGACACACCCTCTCCTCAGCAGCCTGTCTTCTTTTGTCTGAGAGTTGAATGTATCAATATTAGGAACATATAAATTTAAAATCACTACTTTTGTTTTTGCTATTGAATTTTTGCTTGTTCATTATATGCATGTCTTCTTTGTCTCTCATTGTATTTCCTATGAAGTCTGTTTTATCTAATATAAGTCCTGATATTCCCATTTGCTAGGTTTCCATTTGCCTAGAATAGCATTTCAATTCCTGTTCTTTATTTGGTTTCTATTTCTATCACTGTTAGCCTTGTAAAATATTCACTTAGCTTCTGTGTGTCTTTTAGTTGAAGAATTGAGTTTATTTATACTCCGAGTTATTATTTAGAAGTAAGACTTACTCCTGTTATTTCAAAATGTTCTTCAATTGTTTTGAATATTCTTTGTTAATATTTTTTAAAAAATAAAAATTTAATCTTTTATTCATTTTGGTATATTAATAATGTCTAATTATTTTGTATTTTCTGTTAGTATATATGGTCTTCTGGGACTTAAGAGTTTACACAGTCATGTCGGCTTTATTTTCTTTTATTTCTGGATATAGAATTCCCTTAAATATCTTTTGTAAGGCTTGTCTGGTAGTCATGTTTTGCTTATTTTTGAAGAATGACATTTCTTCTTTATGTCTATAGGATCTTGCTGGGTCTAGTATTAGTTGAAATTTATTTTGCATCAGGACTTGGAATACATTGTTCCTTTTTTATATGCAAGAAGATTCTAGTTGAGAAATCTGCTCTTTGTCTAATGTAGCCTTCAGGTTTAAATATTCTTTCCATTTGATCTAGTGTTTGTTAAAGTTTGATATTTTTACTTAATTTTATTTAATGTATTGTTCTCTTCATATATAGTATTTCTACATAGTTTTTAAAAATAATTCTGCCTTTTGCTTCATTTCTCATTCAAACCCTTGAACATTGTTCTTAATTTCACTTGACTCTTTAGTTGTATTTATAGACTGCATTGAGCAGTCTATAAACAATTTTTAAAATTATCAAGCATTACATTTATATCTATTTCCTTGGATCTGTTGCTGAAGTTATTGGATGCCTGAGGGGGTATAATATAATAACTCTTTAGCAATTGTAAAGCATGGCTTTTGTGGTATATAAGGTATATTGCAATAAAGCAACTAAAAATACCTTTGGAGTAAGCATATGGGAAATGTCCAAGACTTCAATACTGGATTCTATATAACATTCCCAAGAGAAATTAAAGGAGATCAATGGACACTGATAAACACATATGATACACTACAGAATGAAAGATAGAAATTTAATGATCCTATCAGTAGCTATTAAAAACATTTGATACATTTTGACAATTTTTCAAGGTGAAAGAAAAAGAAATTTCCAACAAGTTAGGAAGGTGTGGAATATTGGGCTTTCTGTAATACAGCATGTCTCAGTTACTATTACTATTAACTATAACTATTACTATTACTATTAACTATTAACTATTAAGACCTGTCTTGGTTATAAGGTCTCAGCACAACAATAGTAGCTAATAACATTAACCGATAGTTAGCAGTTAATAATAACTTTAAAAGCATTTAATTAGGGTTGGTTTATAGTTTCCGTCATCATGGCAGCACACCAGTACCTACGGCACTGTCGTAGAATCTGTGAGTATTACATTCTGATACTCACAGATCTTTAGCAAACACTAGGAATTTACATCAGGAAGGGAGAGAGGGAAGGAAAGAGAGAGAGAAAGAGAGAGAGAGAAAGAGAGAGAGAGAGAGAGACAGAGACACAGAGACACAGAAAGACAGGCAGACATGCACACATAGAGACAGGGACAGAGATTCTGGGCCTGGCATGGGTGTTTGAAACTTGAAAGCCCACTGAAGTGACACATTTCCTTCAGTAAGGTCCCACATCCTAATCCTTCTAAAACAGTTCCACTGAGAAGTAAGCATTCAAACATATGAGCCTAAAGGGGGCTATTTTCCTTCAAACCACAGCATGAGGTGATTCAGTTGGAGTGCCAGTGTTCCTAGACATAAAGTCTATGCTGGTTGGAACCCAGACTCCAGAAACTGGAAGCTAAACAAGCTTCTTTCTTTAAAAAAAAAAAAAAAAGGAATTTCAGATATTTCATTATAGTAATTAAAAATCAACTAATATAAAATATGCAAGCAACAAGAACCTCATAGACATTGTCTATGAGAAATGGAAGTTAAAATATTTTGTCAATACCTTAAAAATCTAAACATAGCCGGGCATGGTGGCACATGCCTTTAATCCCAGCACTCGGGTGGCAGAGGCAGGCAGATTTCTGAGTTCGAGGCCATCCTGGTCTACAAAGTGAGTTCCAGGACAGCCAGGGATATACAGAGAAACCCTGTCTCAAAAAACAAACAAACAAACAAACAAACAAACAAAATCTAAACATAAATTTACATATAATCCAGCAATTCAGTTGCTGGAATTTTCCCAAAGCAAACAAATATTTTTGTTGATGTAAACATTTGTTTAGGAGTGTTCATAGAAGCACTATCCATAGTAAACAAACACAATGTGTAAATATAGTTGTAACAAATTATTAGATTATGATGGAGCCATGCAATGAAATTCTATCCAGCAATAAAATTATATCAGCAATAAATACTACAGCATGTGTAAACCTAAAATCATGCCAAAAAAAGAGAAAGAAAAGAAAAGAAAGCAGCTGGAAAAGATTACCTACTGTTTGATT
The DNA here is from genome assembly GCA_902729485.2 of Mus minutoides. Lineage (NCBI taxonomy): Eukaryota > Metazoa > Chordata > Mammalia > Rodentia > Muridae > Mus > Mus minutoides. Next base: position 20,815 of record CACVCL010020417.1, on the reverse strand, counting down.
AGCTTATGTTAAGTGTATAGCAAAATGAGTAGGTAATGTATAAGGGAGATTGATTATTCCCCCAGATAGGAGGACGAAAGGGGGTTAACTGGAAATGAGCATCAGAAAAGTTTACTGAGGAATGTAAATGTTCTAAAACTGGAGCAAGTGGATGGTTGTAGAAAACTAAAATTTTACTAAAATATAAAAGGAATTTACATTTTATACAAAATTCACAAGTAATTGCTAAATTTTTAAAGAAAGCTTGCAGATATTTTCTTTGAATCTTACTGGCCACAGCTTAAATTTGGGAGAATTGCTATCTTAAAATATAAACTCTTCCAATTCATAAGTAATACAACCAGGCTTCCATATTCATGGACTCATGTATTCATGCATGAACAGATTCAACCAACTGTGGCTTAAAAATATTTTCTAAAATCCCATCTGTACCAAACATGCACTGACTTCTTTTTTGTCATTATGCCTTGAACAATATTACTATTTCCATAGTATTCACATTGTATGAGCTGTAAGGAACCTAACAATGACTTAACAGAGATGGTCCATAAATTCAGTGGGACTTCTTATTTGGACCAGGGACTTTTGGTGGGTGAAATCATTCTTCAGATAACCTTAATGCCTAAACTGTATTGTCTCGATGCATTATGCTTCATATAGCTTAGGATAGCTATGATTATAGCCCAATTAGAAACATATGCTTCCTTAAAATATTATAAGTATTTAAAATTTGATTTTGTTTGTAACTTGCTTTATTTTGTTTGTTTAAATGTTTCTTGAAGTTAAACTTTGCAGATGGCAATGTCATGCTGCAGTGTCAAAGGTTTGGCAAACATGGTAGGCCCTTTACTTTAGCTAGATCTACTTCATCCAAGGTTCAGGCTACTTGAAGGTAGCCATTAAATGTCTTTTGACTATAGCAAGGCTCTGGATATAAGTGTAAATCTGTTCTATCGATTGCTGTCACAATTCAAGAGACTGTGCATACCTGTGACTCAGTGACTTTTTTCCAGAGGCCTTAGCTCTCCTTCAAGGGTAGAGGTTGCTAATTTGTACTCAATAGAAAATTTAAGAGTTGAAGTTTTTTGTTTTTGTTTTTGTTTTGTTTTTTATGTTTTGTTTTCTTCCAGTTTTCATTGTCACCAGGCTTATACTCAGGGATAATTCCTTGGAGTAGTCTTACCTTGTACTAGCAACAAATGGTTAATTCTATCACCCAATGAAAAATCTAAAGCATTTTGGGGTATCTTTAGTTTTCTTGCATTTCTTTCTGACAACAATAGCTGCCTCTCAGCCTATATATCTGAGGTTTTCCCTCAGTTTTTCTTCTGCATGCCTAATATAAATACTTACTGATTTGAATTAAGTTTTGAAACTGCCATTTGATTTTGCCATGATCTTTTACCTACCCTCAGATGCCAGCAGAAACGTCCCACCTAGACCTGAGAAGAACTCTTGTCTACTGACCTCACCCTTTTTTATATATAGTCAAGAAAAGTAAATAAAGAAAATGAGGGTAGAAGCAAACGCCTCTCAAATTTTAGACCTTTGGTGATTCCAGTTTGCATTTGTACTTAAAATAGTATAAATTCAGCCATTTGTTTTCTTATCCTTTTGTTAAACACTTTGTCTTACTACTTCTCCATTAGCTTTGTAGATATTTTTGCTAGGTATAGAATTCCCTGTGTACAGGGGTTCCTTCACATATTTTAAATATATCACAAATGTTCTTTCCTATATTTTTTCTGACAAGAAGTTTGATGTCATTATTATGCACACTGCTTCCCAACATAATGAGGCTTATTACAGTTTTCTTTATGATTCTTATACTTGGGTTTTTTGTTTCTTGAATCTGAGAATGTATAATTTTCATCAAATATGGAATATGGATACATGCTATTTCTTTTTTGCCTTATCTTACGTGTTTATATTTAATTGGTATCCATTCTTATGCCTTCAGATTTACCAATCTTTTCTTCTATAGAATTGAATCTGCTTTTAATCGCATTAAATGCACTTTTCATCTCGCATATTGTAGCTTATAATCAATTTAGAGTTTAAAATGTCTTCCTTGTCTCTGTTTGACATCTGCAATATTTCTGATACCTCCTTGGACAACTGGAATATAGTTACAATATCTTCTAATGTCCTTTCCATTTAGCCTGTTATTCATCTCATTTATGCATCTGTTTCCATTGATTAGATTTTCTCTTTGTTATAGACTTCATTCTTCAATTTCCTGGCATGTCTTCCATTTTCTGTTGTATGACAAGCATTTTTCCTTTTAGTGTGTTAGAGTGCTGGGCATTTTGATATTAATACAAATATTTTTGAGCTTTGTTCTGGGAAACAGTTATTTGAAAAATCATTTGACCTATTTGAACCATCCTTTTGAACCTTCTTAGTTGGAACTATAGTAGTGTTAATTTGGAGATGGCATGTTTCCAATGCTGTAGCAATATCCCTGAACACTATGAACTTTTCTACTCTGGAGAAAATGTAAAGGAACGCAAGACTTTTCCTTCTATTTCTTCTGGCTTCTCTTTCTCCATTCTTGGGTGCTTCTGTTCATATGTTCTGTCATTGGTGTTCAGCTGATGATTTGAGATGGACTTTCAGGTCATTAGTGTTCTCTTTCCAGAGATCCTTTTTCCTTTAGGCCATTGTCACTCAATACAGATCAAACTAGCCTTCCTAGTTTCATATTCATATGCACTCAAGAAAAGTGCTGGTCTCTGTAAGTTACCACTCCCCTGCGCCATGTCCTAGAAAATGTTTTCAGAGACAGTCCTTCCCTTTTCATGAATTGCTGTATTGTTCCATTTGTTATCTCATGGCTTGAAAACTGTGGTGTTATATATTTTGTGATTTATTTGTTTCAAGTGAAAAGGTACATCTCAACCTTGTCTCTACATTTCACAAACAGAAGCATAGTTTACTGTAATTGCAACTGTATAGAAAAGTTTAAAATATGTTAATATATTCTCACATAGACTGTCACTGATTTCCATCAATTCTTCATATCTTACTTATTCTCTCTCCTTCTATTTCTGTCTCTGTCTTTCTTTTTCTGTGAGTTTTTTCCTCTGGGAAATTTTAAAATAAAATTAAAATACCATGCCACTCTATACTTAACTACATTAATGTGCATATCCTAAGTACAAGGACTTTCTCTTCCATAAGCTTATTAGACTTATAAAACCAAGAAATTTGATATTAATACAATACTGTCATCTTTTTCCTTTTAATCAATTGTCCTAATAAATCCCTGTGTAGTTATTGATTGTCCCCACTCCAGATCAGATCCAGGATCCTGTGTCACATCTAGTTGTCACATCTTTTTAGTGTCTAATTTGGGATTGTTCTTCAGTCTTTCTTTGTGTTCCTTGACCTTGAAGTTTGAAGATTTCAAGTCAGCCACTTTGCAGAATGTTCTTCAACTTTGATTTGTCTGATGTTTCCTCGTGATTAGATTCAGGATATGCACTTTTGGCAAGAACACTGCTAAAGCAACGGTGTATTCTTCTCAGTGAATCACATTTGAAGGCATGTGATGTCAGCCTGTTCCCAAATGACTGTGTTAGTTTTAATGACTCCGATAGAAGTGTTTTCCAAGTGCCTCCACTTAAAAATATTCTTCTTTGTAACTAATAAATACTTTTTTTTTGTCAAATAGCTTAAAACACATAAACACACAGCTCTCATTCAACTTTCAACCCACCGGTTTTAACAGTCAGTGGTGATTACATCAGTCTTTCCCTGTTTATTACTTGGATTCTACTGTGAGAGAAATTTTCTTACTGTAGGTGTCAGTAATCTTTCCATTATTAAAATGAAGTGTCTGAGATAAGTAGCTTATAGAAAGAGAATATTAATTGTGGCTCAGTCTAGAGGTTTCAGTCTGTGATTGGTCCATTTCCTTAGTCCCATCATGAGGCAGCCTCTCAGAGTTGGACCTGGTGGGCACAACAAAACTTCATAATGCAGAGAATAAATAAAAGTAGGAATGAGCCAGGATGTTATAGTCTCCCCTGGAGTTAAGCCTCCCATGACTTAAGAAACTTTAAAAGTCTTCAGTTCTCAAGGTTCTACCATCTCCAAAGAGCAATGTCTGGTAACTCAGGCCTCCAATGCCTGAAACTTTCACAGCCATTCAACATCTATATGATAGCAGTCTGAAAATTTTATACTTTTATATTATGAGACCATACATTTCAATTTTGTTATATGAATTATAATTCAGCATTTTCATTATTTAATTCATTACTCAAGTTTTTTTTTAACTTCATCTGTGGCAAAATCATTCAAGCTATTGTTATAGTCTCTTTAAATATTTCTTTGAGTATTGTCATAGTTCCATTGAGCTATTTGTGCTTTAACTTGTGCCACAGAGGAGAAAACTTTTTGTATGTTGTTATTATGAATCAATGAACTATGAATTTGTTATAAATCAAGGATATTATCAATTAATATTTTTATTATATACTCTGTGGTAACTAGTAAACAATTCCAAAAAGGAATTAAATAAGATATTTTAATGATGTCAGTAAACACAAAGAACAAAATAACAGAAATCTTTCATTATCAGTAATTGTGTTTAAATATTAATGGATTAAAATTTCAATTCAAGAGCAAATAGGAATAGATTTTTAAAATTATGATTTAAATATATATTTTCAACTATAGACTCAGATATGTAAATAGGCTTAAATTAAAATACATGGATAACTTGAAAAATACAATAGAAATGTATGTATATATATTTTTTCTAGAATAATGTAATATCAAAGAAAATAAGACAATTTTTTAATGAGAAACAAAGACTATATAATTAGAAATGCTTCAGAAGACACTGACACTAATAAACATATATAGATCTAACTCTAGGGCTCAAATATATGAAGCCAAAGTGACTGAATTGTAAGGAGAAATAAACAGTCCAAATATGATAGTTAGCTTCAATACCGTATTTTCACTAATGGGTAGATTTAAACAGTATGCTGGATAAATCAAACCTAACAGACATCTATAAAATTCTTAATGGTCCTCCAACTAAATAATCCAAAATTTATATTAAAGATCCATATAGAGAATATATATTCTTTTCAAGTAAAAGGAACCCAAGAGAATTGAAAATTATATTCATATCCAAACTTATGCATTATGAATGATCATAACCACATTGTTCATAATATCCAAAATATAGAACTAGCCAAAAATTCAATTGACCAGTGGATACTTAGTGAAAAAAATTGTACAATGGTGTATTACTGGCCATCAAAGGAATAGAATGTTGCTAATGTATTACAGCATGAATGACTACTATAAATATACTACTAAGTGTAAAAGGCCAAATATCATATGATTATATTTAGATGAAGTGTCTTAAATAGACAAATTTATAGACATAGAAAATGCAGGAGCATTCACAATGGTCTAGAGGATGGACAGAGTAAGGAAAGTACTTCATAGATCCAAAGTTTTATTTTTAGAGTGATAAAAATATTCTTGAGTGCTTTGTGATGATTTTTTGCACAATGTTTTGTATGTACTAAACACTATGGAATTTTGCACTCCAACATATCTTAATGGTGAACAGTATTTTTTTTTATTTTATCTTAATAAAGATCAAATTAAAAGTTAAGAGAAGCCTTTGCTTTTACATTTGGATGATTTTCATTTCTTTGTATGACCTGTGTTCTCATCTGCTGTCGTTTTCCTTTATTCTGAGAAACCTTTGAAAACATTGCTTTATGGATGAGTTACCACAGGATTTTTTTTTTCCTGTCTAGATATTTTTCATTATAGTTTAGCAAATTTTCTTTAGACTTAGGATTCCTGGCTGAAGTATTTTTCTCAACACTAATTTCCAAGTTTGTTTTCTACCCACTTAAAGAAGTTGTTTTGACCCCACCAACCACATGGTGGCTCACAACCATCTGTGATGGGATATGATGCCCTCTTCTGGTGTGCCTGAGGACAGCAACAATTACTCATCCATAAAATAAAAAATTCTTTTTTTTTTTAAGTAGTTGTTTTGAAAACCTAAGTATTGGGCAGTATTTTCAAACATATTTAATCTCCATTTTTTTAATCAACTAGTTCCTTTTTTAATTTTCTATTAGATTATTTATAGTGTATCTCTTCATTTTTTTGTACTTTAAAAAATTATTTTCTCATATATTACATCCTGACTACAGTTTTCCCTTCTCTCCCCCCCAAATTCCCCTCTCTCTTTTCTCCTCTCTCCCAGATCCATCCCCCTTCCACATCCCCTCAGCAAAGATCAGGCCTCCCAGGAACAGCAAACAAACACAATCATGGCATAGCAAGCTACAATAAGACAGGCATATACTAACATATCAAGGCTGGACAAGGCAATCTGGCCGTGAGAAAAGGGGTCAGTCCTGCTAGGTCAGTTGGAAGCTCTGACATTTTGAGGAATAGGGAACTTTCCAGGCAGTCAACTGTCTCTACAATTTGTTTAAGTTTTGGAAGCTATGTTTTTCCTTCCTAAATATTCAGGTAATATTTAATTTGTTCTTGGATAAAACCATTCTTTAGAAATATGCAACTTTTTGCTTTATTTTCACAGGTAAAAATCTATTGAATAGTAAACAAAAATTAAATTATGTAATAAATAATAGTGTACCATGATTATCTTCCAAAGTCAACAAGTAGAACAAATATCAGGAATTTTGGGGAAAACTTGGAAAATTTTTCTATAATTGTTAAATAAATGAAAGATAATATAAAAGAAAAACCTTTCCGGATTAAGACACTATAATAGAATAACCAAGCAGCTTCAAAAAGGACTCCTAGTAGTTAAGTAGATAAGAAAACCCTGCCTAGATTCAAGGATAATTAAATACCAGCAAACGAACAATCAGTGGAATTTTTAAAAATGGAAAATATCAAAGCAAGGTCAAGAGATATAAAGAATATTGTAATATTATGGTCAAATGAGGAAAAGAAGATTGAAATAAGAAAAATGGAAAATAATATGAATATTAGCTAATTTAGTACATTAGAGAAAAATGTTGTATGACAGATACATTTGGAATAATAAAAAAGATTCACAAAGACTGTTCACACCAAAGACCCTCAGAAGGCTTTGGAGTTGCAAGGACCAGATCCATTAAAACTGAAATCAAGAAGATGCCATTATAAGAAACACTAACACTCTCGGGTATGTTCCGTAGTTGACAAGACAAAGTTGTTCTTCTAATAGAATTGGGGCTTCTTGTCTTAGAGGATGTGGTAGAGAAAGTCTATACTACAAATGCAAAGTGCAGCTCATGTTGGGCATGGCATTTGTGCAGCGCATGTCACTCTATACAGTAAGTGAAGAGATCTGACAGTAACTACCACAGTACTAACCAGTGAACTTAACCACTGTGGAAATGTATGTGCCTGGTGCATGTGTGCCCAGCCCCCAGACAGTTAGAAAATGGAATGTGCTGGATCCTGCTCCCTGTCTGCTAATATTCTCATCTGTTTTGTATCTACTGGAAGGACAGTTAGCTTTAGCTCGTGGCCCAATACTGCAGGATTTATAGCCAATACAAAACCTGGTTCCACTCTAATCAGATTCTAACTAGAGTTTTTTGTTAAAGAGTCCACAAGTTTTCCACTTCCTTCCATTTCCAGTCAGGTGATGGCTAGTAAACCAGGTTGTTCTTGAAAGTGAGAATATAGAGCAGTTGGCTGGGCTGTGAGCAACTTATATAGTGACTAAACTTATCCACTGGTGAAGAGAAGGAAGGGAAAGTCAGTTTCATAGATAAAACGGCTATGAACTATCTTGTACAAATATTTTCATTAGATATGCATTTTTGTTCTCTTGAGTGATTCCTGGGACTGGAATTTCTGGGACATGAGATAGATGTTTAATATTAATAAGCTGCTAGATCTAACCCCCAAGTGGTTGTGCTATTTTCTGTTCCTACCACAATGTATAAGAGGCTGTGTTGCCCACATTGGTTATATGACTTTTTATTTTTAAATAATTCTTATGATCATATACTTTATTTATGGTGATGCTAATGGCATTTCCTTGAGAGCTAATATATGGAATACTATTGAGTATTTATTGGCCATTTTTATATCTTACATTATGTTATATCTGTCCAAATCACTCTGTCTTGGTTTTGTTAATGAGTTGGAGAAATCATTATACCAAACAACAGTTCATGGTCAGATTTGTTTTACAAATTCTTTTCTCCCATATTTTGATTTGCCATTTTTTCTTAATATTAGTTTAGCTGAATGAAAATTTCTATTTTTAATGAAGCCTAATTTCTTAATTCTTTTTATGATTATTGATTTCTGTGTCTAGCATATAAAAACTTAACTTGAATCCTTTCATCTATGGGATTAGGAGCTACTACAGATTAAATTTCACATGTTATAAGAGACTGGGGTAAAGGTCTATCCTTCCCATATAGGTTTATCTAGTTGTTCATAATTTGTTAGCAATAATTCCTTCTTATCTTGGACTGCTTTTCATATTTTACTCAAAATCACATTATCATACAAATGTGAGTATATCTCAGGATATTCTGTTTAGTATTAACTTGCCAATTTGTATTACAGTGTTATGAGCCTAAATTCCAATAAACAGCTTTAGAAGTCTCTCAATAGTTGTATAAATGTTTTATAAAAAGTTATCTAAAATTTTTTATAAAAACTTTTCTAAAAAGTAAAAACTTAATTTTATTTACTATTATATTAGATAGTTTATATATTGGCACTATCATATATACCTTAATATCAGTTCTAATGCCTAAAAAGTTGTTGGGATTTGCACTGGAATTGTTTTTGCAACCATTTTGTGAGAACTAAAGTCAGTTCACAGAGAACTGACTTCTTGATAATATCATCCCTATGTTCCATGAACATTGTATTATATTTCTTATTATTAGGTCTCTAATTTCTCTTCATTGTTTCAAAGTTTTACTTCATGGACATTATGGTAAGCTTATTTTAAATAATTTATAAATTCTACACTATTGGGAATAGAATCATTTTCCTTTAAATGTCATCATTGCTGTTTGTATGTGAAATGTATGTTGTTCACATTCTGTTCTTGTGTTTTGGAATTTGGCTAATACGTTTCTTAGTCACTCTAGATCTTTTGCAAATTTCTGGAATTTTCTGAAGCAAGCATGTCACTTGCAATCAGATACCTTTGTTTGTCTGTTCTGATTTTTGAGTTATTTGTTTCCTTGAGTATAGCTTCCAGTGAAATGCTGACAGGAATGGTGAACGTGGGCATCCTTGTTTGCTTGTAATATTATACAAAGACATTTAGTCTCCATAATAAAGTATGAGGATTTTTTGTTTCACATAAATTATATTGGTGAATTTATTTGTATTACTAGCTTTTGAGAGTTTTTAAAATAAATAAATTATCATTAAAATGTAAACACCGTTATATAAATGGGTACAAAGATTTAGATAGGATGAATGAGTTCCTGTGATGTAATATATACACTTGGGATATAAAAGATAGTATCTGTGAAACAATAGATATGTTAGCTTATCAGTTATAATAAATATCTTACTTATATATCTCAACCTTCATTTAATTATCTTCATTTAGTTATCTAACAGTGTGTGTGTGTGTGTGTGTGTGTGTGTGTGTGTGTGTATATATATATATATATATATATATATATATATATATCCTGAAATCATATTGTACACTATGTTTTTAATTTGTCAAATACATCTTAATAATGGTGAGAAAAAGAAAATCAAGCAAACAAAATAAAGTATTTAACTCAAAACCTCAAATATCTTCTTTCAAACTAGAAACTTGCCAACTGCTTTCTTTGAATCCCCTGAATTGAACAATAGTTTATCTGAGCTATCTTATTGATATATTGAATAACACTGATGTTTAAGTGTTAAAATACAAATTTCTGTTTATTCTAGATCTCTTTTGTTTATATATATCTCTATCTCTATCTCTATCTCTATCTCTATCTCTATCTCTATCTCTATCTCTATCTCTATCTCTATATCCTATGAGAGTCACTACTTATTTTTCTGCCACATCTTTTCCAGACTTTGGCATCAGTGTTATTCTCTTATTTAAAAAAGAAGCAGGGGTGTGAGGGGACAGGTGGGGGGGGGGCTGGGAGACTGAGGGGGAGGATTTATTTCTACTTCTTCCCTAAATTACTTGCTATGGTTTGAGATATTTCTCTTTAGATGGTGAGAGCCAGTGGAAGACCCTGAGATCACTGGGGCACAAATGCCCTTGGAGGGGTTTATGGCCTTCAAGTTTTTCAGTCTTTCTCCAGCTCTTGGCTCAGGATTTAATTGCCCTTTTCTGGCTTATACAGTTCAAAGGAATGAATCTACTTCATCTTGGACTGGAACACCCAAAACCATGAGCCTATTGAGTAAATTTTTTTTTTTATAAATTCCTTTCCTCCAGAATTTGATACTGTAATGTGAATTGAACAGAACCCTGCCCAAGCCTAAGGGTTTCTGTGTGGAAAGGCTTTTGATAATAAACTCAATTCATTTTTTAAATAGGGTCTTGATTTGTAGCCCAGGTTGGCCCCTCAGTCTTTTCATGTTAACCTACAGACTTCTGGGATTCTAAGAATGTGTTACTGTGCCTGGGTAATGTTTTTAATTTTTTTAAACAAAAGATAGATATAGGCTGTATTTCATCTGTGTCAGTTTAGTGGCACATATTTTTTTTTCAAGGAACCTCCCCATTTTATTCAAGCTATAGAATTTGCTAATATAAAGTTATTTTTACTAGCATTTCATGTTTCTTTTAAACACGTGTAAGCCTTTAGTGTTCGCTCTCTTTTTATGCCTGATAGCAGTAGTTTCTCTGTCTGTTTTTCTCTGAAACTATATACATTTTATTTCCAGTTTTACACACCCTTTGTCATTTACCCCATTGTTTAGTTTTTATATTAATTTCTATTGTTCCCCTCAGTCACAACCTTGGTACCAAATTTCCTTTACTGTAGTAAATGTAGAGGTAGCTATGCCTCATTTAAAAATAAGAATTAAATGAGGAGTGTTTCTGGTACATGGTACTAAACAAATGACACTCCCTTTTCTTATTGAAGAGACATCTCTGGTACATACTATGAGGGGTTCCTCTAAATTTCTACTTAAGGATCTTTGGTAATGAATGCTTGCTTTCCGTGTTTATAAGGGAGGAACTCCCATGAAGGTGATGGAGTATATCTGTATAACACTTTGAGGTTTTACTGGATAAAGTCACAGACATTTGACTCCCTTCCAAACACAGTAAAGCCAGGGCCATTCCTCTCTGGGTACAACGGTCTTCCTCCGCTGTAGCTTTAGTTGGTCACCAACAAGGACATTTTTGTAGAACTGTGCTGAGCTCAGCATTTCAGTCTGGAGTAAGACTTCTTACCTGGAGTAAGACCAGATGGGCTTTGAAGAGATTTAGAATTTATAGGACTCTGTGTCTAGGATATCCTTGAAGAAGGGAAAAGGTCATAGATGCTAGGGAGATCCACAAAGGAGGATGGAATGAATGACTTCTTGTTGACCCCTAGGTGAGGCATGCCATGCTCTAGAACAAGGACACTTCATATACAGTGGCCTATACTACTATTTACATGCTAGAGATCTATCTATCCAAGGCCAGAGTCATCTGTGCAGTGAGATTCAAATTTAGGATTATGAGACCCCATTAACACTGTGTAACGCCTCTCCTTCACAGAGCAATGGGGACAGATACTGCTTCCTATAATATTGGGGTTAATGATCATGTGAACACACGGCTTTAAAGTCAATGAGGATGCAAATCAGGGGAAAATCTCTCAGAAACTTAAATGAGACGTTGGAAGGGTGGAGAGCGTTAAGAGCTTTGCATGCAACAAAACAACTGCAGGCTTCTGGATTTATGTTTTGTTGGAAGGTAATGAGGGCCTAGGGAGTTTTCAAAATCCTCAGTAAAGCAAAGGTTGACCTTGCTTTATACACTGGATGCACGAAGTTGAATATAAAGCTAATATTTGTATATCAAATCACTTTTGACATAATTGCAAAGCTTTGCTTCCATTAGGAAAACACACACACTGAAATTCAAGGTCCTGAATACAAGTCCTAATAAAAACAACTCTTAAGTATCTGGGCGTTCACTTCAAAGGGGTATTTTGTCTATGTCAATACATGGTCTACATTACATTTAATTCTCTGAAGAAATCTCTGTGCGCATTTTGCTAAGTGGCTAATCAATCTACCCCATCTTGCCCAGTTCAATGAAAGCACATCTATAAGAACAGATGCTGCCTTCCACAGTAGATGAAAGGAATACCTCCTGACTAAGCTAGGGTAACCTTCTCCTAGAGGGTAGGACCCTGAGAACAATAGTCCAGCAGTTGTTTGATATCATGCTATCTCTCTCACTAGGTTTTAGTTACTACTCTAGTGCTGTGATGAAATGTGAGTAAGGGAACTTTTTAAGGAAGCATTTAATTGGAGGCTTGCTTACAGTTTCAGAAGGTTAGTTCATGACTAGCATCGAAGGAAGTAAGGTGGCCAGCAGGCAGGCAGGTAGGCAGGTGGGCGGGCGGGCAGGCAGGCAGGCAGGCATGCATGGCGCCAGATCAGTAGCTGAGAGCTCACTTCTGATTTATAAGTTGCAGGCAGAGAGAGGGGGAAGGAGGGAGTAGTGGGGAGGTCGGGGGAGACTGGGTGTGGTGTGAGCTTTTAAGATTTCAAAGTGACACACATTCTCTCACACAGCCATACCTTTGAATCCATCCTAAACAGTCCCCTAACTGGGAACCAAATACTCAAATGCATGGGCCTGTGGGGGCTATTTCCCTTTAAACCACTGCACACTATAAGCTGACTGGCTCTCTTAGTTTTCTTTATCTCTGTTTCTGTATTGTCTCCCCATTTCAACTTCTCTCCCTATTCTTCCTTTCCTCCCCATACATTCCTTTCTCCAGCCCTATCTCACTCATTGCTTTGATAACACTATTTCTAACACTATTTTTATTGTCTTATCGAGAGAGTTCCCAGTAAATATAAAGGATCTTCATTGGGTCTGTTGTTCCAGTGAAGAACTCTTATTCCTCTAGAATCCATTGCCAAAGACCTGAGAGGCTGTGGGTACTATAAGAGGTTGCTTTACCGGGCCAATTTTAAAGAGATAAATGGACCATAGCCTTCACTCATTCACTCATGCATTCATTTATTCAGGACATAATGTAGTTAGTATCAGACCCCATACAAGGTTGTGAATATAGAATCGAACCATGGAGAGGGAAACATGCCCATGCCCACAGAGCTTCCATGCTCAGCAGGAGATGGAGAGACATTTATAATTTAAAAAGTAAATTATATAGTATGTGGAAGATAGCAAGTGCTGAGGAAAAAATAGAGGAGGGCAAGGAGGAGGGCGTGCTCTAAGTGTGCAATTTCAAAAGGGCTTTCAGATTGGCCTTGCTGAGGTGGTAATATCTGAGCAAAACTGGATGGGAGATGGATGCCTTGTGGTTCTCTCTGGGAAGCTTTGCAGAGTAAACAGTGCGCTCCCACACTGAGGTGGGAGTGCTCCCTGCATCTTTGATGGACAGCAGGGTGATCTTTCTGTTTGAAGTGGGGTGAGCAGGTCGGAATTTTCCAGGAAGGCCGCTATTGAGCTTTTATGTGCTGTTTCTTACTGTTCGATAATCATCTGTTGATATTAAAGATCTGTTTATTGATTCCAAAGGGGTTCCTGGAGGACTTCCTACAAGATCAAAAAGCCCACAGATTGCGAGACACAAAGAGGACATTTAGTGGATCGCTGGATTCTTATTGAAGGTTCAGCCAGTGATGCTTCATTAGGCTAATTAACAGCATTTTATCCAAGGTTTGCACATCAACTCCTTCCTTAGTTTTGCCTTCCACAAGCCCTGACTCCTCCACCTCACAACCCACCCCTTCTCCCTGCTGCTTGAGGATGAAGATCAGACAAATGAGGAGACCTGCTGGGGTCAAGAAAACAGATTCTGTGTTTCTTCCTTCTCAGACTCACCCTCAGCAATTGCTTCCAGCCTTACTTAGCAGCTCATAGCAACCTGGCCTTACCCTCTTCACTTCCCTCCATCTTGGCTTATGATCACAGGGTTTCCTTTCTTTTTTTTTTTTTCTTTTCTTTTCTTTTACTGGATATTTTCTTTATTTACATTTCAAATGTTATCCTTTTTCTCTGGGTTCTTCTCCAGGAGCCCCCTATCCCTTCCCCCCTTCCCCTGCTTCTATGTGGGTGCTCCCCCACCCAACCACCCACTCCTGGCTCCCCACCAGCCCTGGCATTTCCCCTACACCAGGGCATTGAGCCTTCATAGGACCAAGGGTCTCTCCTCCCATTGATACCCAACAAGGCCATCCTCTGCCTTATATACAGCTGGAGCCATGCGTCACTCCGTGTGTACTGTGGTTGGTGGATTGTTCTCTCTGCACTGGCTGTCACCTACTCCTAGGATTCTTTGATCTTGATCCTAAATAGAAACAGATCTTCATTATCATGCCATTTTCTCTGTCTTCCAGCGACAGAGTGAATTTTCTACATTTCAAATGTTATCCTTTCTCTCTGGGTTCCTCTCCAGGAACCCCCATCCTGTATCCTGTTGTAAACAACAGTTCTTTACCAATGGGTACCTGGAACCTGGTATATCTTGGCCCCATATAAGCAATGCCACAAAGAAAAGGAACATCCTCTGTTACCCTGCCTTAAGGAGAGCTGTGCAAGGATGAGGGACCCTTATTTCCCTTCCCCTAGTTCTTCCTAATTCCTTGCCTTAGTTAGGGTTTCTATTGCTTTGATTAAAAACACATTGAGGAAAGGGTTTATTTTAGTTTAAAACTCTCAGGTTACAATTCACTGCTGAGGGGAGTTGAGGCAGGAACTGAAGAACTGACCACGGAGGAGTGCTGTTGTTGGCTTGCTCCTTATGGCTTGTGCAGCCTCTTTTCTTTTATGCCCCGGGACCACTTGCCTGGGGTTGGTGCCACCATCACAGGGCTGTATCCTTCTACATCGATCCCTGATTAAGAAAATGTTCCACAAGCTTGCCCACAGACCAATCTGATGGAGGCATTTTCTCCACTGATGTTCGCTCGACCCTAATGTCTTTAGCTTATGTTGACCTGAATCAAGCCATAGCATATCTTTCTTTACCTTTTCTGCTGAGTTGCCCCTCCTGGTGCCTTGTGTCTTAAAGTTCTAATGCAATGAAGTTACCCACCTCTTCTCTTTGTTAATCAAAAGACCCACTATCTGGGTGCACTTCTTGGAAGAAGGAAGAAAATAACGATGTCCAAATAATTATATCAGAGTCCTCCTGGAGGTGTCTAAATTAAAAAAAAAAAAAAAGAGAGAGGAAACTTATTTATATACATGATATTGGTATTTTAAGAATGTCATGAAAAGATTTTTCATTTTAAAAGAAGCTGGGTAGCTTGGGAAGTGTCGCCTGTTTACTGTTATAAGAGATATTTCCCTAGAATTGTTTTTGTGACCCTGACTGATGTCCCCTGAAGACCTTTTAAGTGGCCCATTTCTGAGGCTTATCATGGTTATTTTCAAACATCCATTTCTGTGATGTCTCTCTTGCAGCTGAGACATTTCAGAGTGACATTTCCCATCAGATCTGCAGGAACACCTGATCTGCTTCCCTGATTGTCCCACCCCAGTGCTGTGAGGGCCGCAGAGTGCTCTGTGATTGTGGAGGGGCAGGCAATCCCAGCAAACCAGTCATTCCTTATCCCCAAGTTTGTTCTTCAGCTAACAACTCTCATTCTCAAGGACCACTCTCAAAGAAAAGAATACAGGGGCAGAAGTAGAGCCTGCTACATCAGTCATTTTGTCAATTACCAGAGAACTGTTTCCAGTTGTTTGGGAGCCAAAGAAAGACGTTACTGTCTGGAAAGACCTGGTACATCTGAAATAGTTGTAGCGTTGCTCTTGGGAGTTAAAACATTTTGAAAATAAGCTGGGTGCCCAGGAAATGTAGATGCTTTCAAATGGCTTTAACACTCCTGGCTTCTTGTCAGATTGATTCCTTTCACTAGGACAGGTTGCTTTTATCTCTATACCATCTAGCCTTGGGACATAAGAGATTGGTTTAGTGCTCTGCAGTTAGGAACATTCAGAATTTTCAGGAATTTATCATTTAATATTTGAATGTCCATGTGTGGATTGATCAACTTGACTTAGATGTGTGTGTGTGTGTGTGTGTGTGTGTGTGTGTGTGTGTGTGTGTGTGTGTGTTTGTGTGAGGTATGCCTCAAGTTGAGTCTGAAACATAATTTAAACAGCGGTCACTGCTGCTGTCTTGGAAACCAAACTTGAAAGTATCAGATCTGCAAATAATTCTAACACAACCCTCAGTTGAAGACCCATGATAGTTTCCTTTTTCTTTTTTTCTTATAGTTATTTTATGTATATGAGCACACTGTAGCTGTCTTCACACACACCAGATTTCACACACACCAGATGAAGGCATCAGATCCTGTTATAGATGGTTGTAAACCAACATGTGGTTGCTGGGAATTGAACTCAGGACCTCTGGAAGAGCAGTCAATGCTCGTAACCGCCAAGCTATCATGCCAGCCCAGCTTTCTTTTTCTTAATTCCTCTCTCTTAACCCCCACAGGCTCACATTTAGGACCCTAGACCATTGTTCCTGCTTACATTTCTACTTCCACTCCAGGTTCATTAATAGAGGCATTGCATCTTCATCTGTCTTCCTCAAAAGACCTGGAATGTGGGTTCCTCCCATTGTAGTTATTTCTTGGGTACAGTGCCAGCCCTTGGTGGGTGGCATTCAGGTATGCTGAAAGTCCTGTAAACTGAGATAGTCTTATAAAGAAAGGATTAGTATCTGTAGCCAAGTTTCCAAAAGCTGTCCATTGATCAACTCCACTTCTCTGGTTTGTGTCCTTCTCTGTCAGCTTCCTGGTGATCTCTGTGTCCTCAATCACTTGCTTTGTCTCCACTCCTTGTTTGTATTTCCCAGCTGGCATACCTACTCATACGTGGCCTGCCTCATAGAATCCATTCCTAAATGCTCAGCTTTGGTTTTCTAGCTCCCTTGGAAGCTGTTCCAGTCAGGCTGCCTTGAGTCACATCCTAGTTCCATGGATTTGCTATGCAAGTCCTTCATTTGGATTTTCAAACTTAGTCATACGTTTCATTCTTCACCAGTCCTCCAGATGTACACTGTCAACCTTTTGTTTTTCTCCCCCTCCGTTCTAGCTAAATGGGATGTGGCAGAGACTGTCATGGATCTGAAACATCCTACTTCCTTAACCTCCTAGGCACGTAACAGGGTGTGGTATCAGGACCAAGTTCTAGCTAAGGAATTATGGGCAAATGTAAGGTTTATCACTGCTGGGTCGTACCTACGGGAATTCTTCACATGTAGCCAGCCCTGACTTTCTTCTTCCTATGCAGCTTGTGAAGAGAAAGGATTGTGAAGACCCAGAGGTATATACACCCTCAAGCCACAACAACCCCAGTCCTTAAATAACTGGGCAGGACGTCACCCACACTCTGAGAATGTGGAGTCACAACAACCCCAGTCCTTAAATAACTGGGCAGGAAGTCACCCACACTCTGAGAATGTGGACATCTGGATTGGACCCAGTGAACACAAAGGCAGCTTTAACGGAGCCTTAGACCATTGCATTTCATAACAAGAGACATTAGAAACATCCTGGTCATATACTTTCTCTTCCACATGAACTTATTTACTTGGTATCCATTGAATAGGGTGAGTTTTCTCTTCACCTGTTAAAATGTTTCACCTCATCTAATATCAAATCAATTCTTATTTCCTCCATGAAGCTCTCTCCGATTTCACTGTGACAGAGATTTACTCTTCCCAAACGTCTTGAAGCACACAGACACGGCTTTGCCACTCAGTGAGCAGATTCTGCTACGCTACACCTATTTTTGCTTAGCTTTAGTGAGTGCGTTCTATTTTCTCTGGGACGTTTTCAGATCGTGTGAGGTGGTGCCTTTGTTTTATGATTCAGCATGAGGGATGTTGTGGGAACTCACAGGATAATTGTAAAAGGACAGATTGGCTTGCTTCACTCGGCTCCTTTTTTATTCCACACCCTTCCTTACTGAAATAACCCACAGATAGTGTTTGGTTTACGAGTTTGATCTCACTGCTTGGTTCTACGTCTGATTCTCAGAACTGCTGGTGAGATAAAGTGATACCTACTTAATACTCCTGTATTACTCCAGCGCTGGCTGTGCTTAATCCACGTTAGTTGGATAAATGAATCTAATTTTTTCCCTCTGGATTCAGAGAAGACTATACCTCAACTCTTCTAAACCCCCTGTTTTTAGAGATATCACAACACTATATCAGATTTCTTTCTTTTCTTCGTTATTCTGAGAGTAATCACACAGGACTGACTGCTTGCTTTGAATGAGGTTAATCATCAGTCTATCGATGTTTTTGTTTAATAAAAGAACAGATGCTTCTGTCTGCTACTGTAGTGTGACCATCACTTCTGTTTGCTTTATCTTTGAGTTCATGCAACCTCATGTAAGTGCTAGTTCTTCAGATTGGTGGGTTAATCTGGTGAGGCTTTTCCAACAAGGCATGAGTCCAAGGGAATCCTGCTGAGGCAAAGGCCTTGTCAAGTGATCAAAGCTATTGACTCTGCTATTCTCCCCCACTGAACCTGGAGACCCCACTAGCAATCAATGGAGATCATAAAGAAGAGGTGCATGGGCCAAGACTTGACCTATTTTTTTTTTCCAACAGTGTGATCTTCAACAATCACTTCTGCATTCCATTCTTAGGACAGTGGGTCAAAGTATTTCTCAAGTTTGTTTTGGGGTGTGTGCATGTAATGATGAATTATTAATAACCACACAGGTAGTGTTTTAGGATGGCAGGGAATCGGCAGACATTTCTGTAGCATTGGCATTGGAAACCCTTTGAATCGATGTTAAGCAACTGTTTCGAGTGACTGACTAAACTCAGTTACTGATGAGCTTCAGATGTGATGACAGGTCTGTCGGCATCCTGTGCTTATGCATCCTTTGCTTAGAATTTGGGAATTCCCTGTTATGAAAGGATCAAGGGTTAGACCCAAAGGGAAGAAGCCAGCATTTAGTAAATCCCTAAGCAGCAAGGGATGACAGCTTCTTCAGTGAAGAAATGAAGAGCAGTTAAGTCAAGGCTCCAGAAGTGAATGATGTCAGGGAGTTGTGAAGAAGGACATATATATGTATGTCAGAGGAGGGAGCTAGGAAATGTCCCATGGCTTAGAGCAGTAACTGTATATACATTAATTATGGTTTTAATTTAGATACCATCATTACTTTAAAAAACCCTCATCATTTACTTTATTGAATTAACTTAGCTGGCTGCTTAGCATGGAGAAGGGTCAACCATTTCTATGTTAAACCATATGTAACATAATCTTAGGCACAGTGGATACGTTTGGTACACACTTGCCATAGAATGTCTTTGCTTAATTTTGTTTAGTTCTATCATATTGATGTTAGAGTTTGAGACTTATTTCATAACTACATATAAGGATTGTCTTAGTCAGGGTTTCTATTCCTGCACGAACATCATGACCAAGAAGCAGATGGGGAGGAAAGGGTTTATTCAGCTTACACTTCCAAACTGCTGTTCATCACCAAGGAAGTCAGGACTGGAACTCAAGCAGGTCAGGAAGCAGGAGCTGATGCAGAGGCCATGGAGGGATGTTCTTTACTGGCTTGATTCCCCTGGCTTGCTCAGCCTGCTCTCTTATAGAACTCAAGACTGCCAGCCCAGAGATGGTCCCACCCACAAGGGGCCTTTCCCCCTTGATCACTAATTGAGAAAATACCCCACAGTTGTACCTCATGGAGGCACTTCCCCAACTGAAGCTCCTTTATCTGTGATAACCAGCTGTGTCAAGTTGACACAAAACTAGCCAGTACAAGGATCTAGTCCTTCTTTGACTCAATGTTTATTTTGTTTGGTTGTTTTTGGCTTTTGGCAACAGTATTTCTCTGTACACAGCCCTGGCTGTCTTGGAGTTCTCTCTGTAGACTAGGCTGGTCTCAAACTCAGAAATCCACTTCTTCTGTCTTTTGATCAATAGTCAATGGTTATATACTAAATGCTCAACTGTATTCTGTGTCCTAAGTTTATCCTAGATAGAGTGCATTTTCATATATATTTATAGAAACAAAGATATATGAAGCATTATGTATGCTTGTATATCTACATCTGCCTGCCTATCTGTTATCTATGTATTTGGAATTGAAACAGTTCTAATGAAATGAGAGGAGCTATGGAACGCTCTAGAACGGTGCTTCTCAACCTTCCTATAGCAGTGATCCTTGAATACAGTTCCTTATGTTACGGTGATTCCAAACTATAAAATTATTTTTGTTGCTATCCCATAACTGCAATTTTGCTACTGTTACAAATCATAATGTAAATATTTTTTTTTGCCAATGGTCTTAGCTAACCCCTGTAAAAGAGCCATTCGACCCAAAGGAGTTGGAACTCACAGGTTGAGAACCACTACTCTAGAGGATATCGGTTCAGAGCTTGCCCCTGACATAGGCATTTGTTTGCTAGGTGGAAAAGCATCAAGAAGAACAATGAGAGGAGGGAGAGGGGGAAGGAGAGGAGGAGGGAGAGGGGGAGGGGGAAGGGGAGGGAGAGGGAGGAGAAGGAGGAGAGATAGAAAGGAAATGAAGTCAAAGAATCAGTCCAATCGGGCTCTTGGTGAGATCCAAGATTTATTCTAAGTGAGAAGAGAAGCTATACCATCACTT